>JAENJI010000060.1:0-36937 GCA_018901935.1 Pugionium cornutum
CGGGCCTCATTCTCTTCCTCCTTCTGTCAGATACCTCACGATCCCACCAGATGAGGGCATTGTCCGTGAGTTGTGCTACTGCCATTGAGACTCTCCTAGGTCCTGGTTGGTTGTAGTGATCAAAGATATGATCCATTCGCTTCTCCCAATCTAGGTAAGCCTCGGGGTCTACTTTTCCTGCAAAAGTTGGAGGAGTTAGTTTAACATCAGGATGAATTACCCGGTTATAGGTGTGTTCATCTCCATCCTCATGACGTCTAGGAGGCATTCTTGGTCTCTGGTGAAGACCATATGGCTCAAAGCCATCATCTTCTGCCTCTGGTTGCCGTGGAGGTCCTCTCGGCCTATGGTGATAGTTATGAGGTTGCGTGTCCTCATCTCCATCTGGCTGGGGTTCCTCCTGTTCGTGCCGTGTCCTAAGGTACTCAGGACCCTCAGGACGGTCTTGCTCAGCTCTCACGTGCCTTATGGCCTGGAATCTTACTGGTCTCTCCACGCGCCCCAACCTCTCGCCTATGGATGCGAGTTGTGTTTGGAGTGTGGTGAACATGGCCATCATGGCTTCAGCTGCGTCTCTATTCTCTTCTCCCATGTGTGCTACAAAGAAAGAAGACAATTAGGGTGCTCCTAAATTATTAGGAGAGTTTTCTTTTATATGTGGTTTGAAAAAATGCAAAAAGGAAAAATTCTAAAGAAAGGAAATTCGAAAAAAAGGAAACTTCCTAGACAACTTGTGCTAGCTGTCCAATTCGAATTCTTTTAGTATCTTTTCTATTTTCTTTTTCTTTTCTTTTTAATTAGACTTAAAAATAAAGGAAATATGACTTAAACAAAAAGGAAAACGTGTATGCAATGCAAAAAGTGAATCTAAACCCTAGTGATACACGTAGGAGGCTAGATGCACTCGGTTTGGAGTTTGAGGTTATTTTTTTGATTTTTCTTGAATGCGACTTAAACTAATGCAAGAACACAAAACAAAACAAGCAAAAGGATAGAAACAACCTGGTTTAGGAGCTTTAAGCTCTGATACCAAAATGATACAAGCCTTGATTCAAGGATGTATGCGTGGGCTGTTTGTAGAAGATTAGGTGAGAAACTCAACCTTAGGCTTCTGGATAGGGGTTTTCTGGTTGGTAAACGATGGAAGGGTGAAGTGAACCACACGAGGGTGATGAACCTCGTGATAAATCACAAACTTAGAGCTAGGAGGGCTGGTCTCAACTAGGTTCTAAGCGCACAAGTCTCTTTTGAGAGAAAGCTTGTAGGAAAAAGTTCTACTTTATTAATAATCAAAAGGTTGTCGAACTACAATGCTGGAAGGAGCCTTATTAATATGCTCGACAGCTTGACCTACTAGGGTCGACTCAAATAAGAAAAAAAGGAAAGTTTACAAAAGTGCACAAAAGGAAAAGATACAAAAGTGCATAATCAAAAAAGGACCTATTCCTAAAATGTTTTTGACTCAAAATGTAAAGCAACTAGATCCTACCCTGCAAAACAGAAAGAGGCAAATATATTCGAATGTAAACTTACCTTAACTCACCTCATGGCCAAGAAATGGAAAGTGGCCGTCCTTGTGGCATGCACGCGCCTTGCTCCTAGTCTTCGACTTGGAGTAGGGTTAAATATCTTTGGGCCTTGACCTCTCTTGCCACTAAAGCCCACGTCTCTGATGTTCCTTGTGTTGTTGAGAAGCCTTTGGACTCTAATTTGCTCTTCTGGCCCATTGTCCTTAGCTGCTCTTCCTCTAGAAGCTTGTCGACCCATAAGCTGAATTTGTGGAAGAGTGCTCTTGATCTGCTTCTTGTCATTGCTCCTGGAGGTACCACTGGTGTAGATACTTCCTCTAAGTGCATGTCCTGGAGCTGGTAGCTCATTTGGTCCGAGTCCTCTTGTGTAGAAGTGGAAGTGTGCGTGTACTCGGCTGGATGGCCTGTACCGGCTGGATTGTGCGCGGTACTGGCCGGAATGACTTCAGGACCGGCCAAGTTGATCCCGGAGTCGGCGGTGTCATCAGGGGGACCGGCGGTGTCATTCACGCCCCACCAAGTGTGCCGGAAGCTTGGGCCTCTCCGCCGGCGATGTTGACCGGTCTGGTCCTATAGGTCGAGGGTCTGGCGGTACTGTCTGGTCCGGCAGGCGCGCCAGATGGTCCTGCTGTCTTGGGCAAGCTTCCTGGTCGGCCAGTCTGGTCTCCTGGCTGGATGTACGACCTGATGTCCTCATCAGCCATGATGGCCATGTTCACCACCCTCCAAACACAACTCGCATCAATAGGCGAGAGGTTGGAGCGCGTGGAGAGGCATGTGAGATTCCAGGCAATAAGGCACGTGAGAGCTGAGCAAAACCGTGCTGAGGGTCCTGAGCACCTTAGGACATATCACGAACAGGAGGAGCCCCAGCCAGATGGAGATGAGGACGCACAACCTCATAACTATCACCATAGGCCGAGAGGACCTCCACGGCAACCAGAGGCAGAAGGAGATGGCTTCGAGTCATATGGTCATCACCAGAGGACAAGGATGCCTCCTAGACATCATGAGGATGGAGATGAACATGCCTATAACCGGGTAACTCATCCTGATGTCAAGTTAACCCCTCCTAGTTTTGCAGGAAAAGTAGACCCCAGAGCCTATCTTGATTGGGAGAGGAGGATGGATCACATCTTCGATCACTACAACCAACCAGGCCCTAGGAGAGTCTCTATGGCAGTAGCACAACTCACGGACAATGCCCTCATCTGGTGGGATCGTGAGGTGTCTGACCGAAGGAGGAAAAAATTGAGGCCCGTGGACTCATGGGTCGACATGAAAGACCTCATGAGACAAAGATTTGTTCCACCATATTTTCATAGAGATTTGCAATGACGTTTTCGTACTCTTAAGCAGGGAATCAGATTAGTAGAGGAGTACTATGAAGAGCTTGAAAGTCTAAGGAACAGGCTGCAACTCAATGACGATGAGGAAGCTTTGATGGCACAATTCTTGGATGGACTTCAAGAAAGAATCAGCCGCAAGGTGGAAAGGCAAATCTACAATGACTTCAAGGACTTGTTCCACCTATCTGTTCAGGTTGAGCAGGACATCAAACGTAAGAGCCAAGACATCCGCAGCAAGCCTAAGACGCCTTGGGCACCAAGCAACATTCCCAAGCCAGTAGACAAAGGCAAAGGCATAGAGATTGAGTCATGGTTCAAGAGCAAGCCTCCTGAGCCAACCCATGATCAGAGAGAGCCTTGTAAGTCTTCTAACCCTCAAAGATCATGTGACATCACTTGTTTTAAGTGTAGGGGTCGCGGACACATCTCAAGGGAATGCCCAAATAACCGTGTCATGCTGATCACGGAAGTTGGAGAGTATGAATCCCAAGATGAAGAGGACTATGAACCAGAAGGAGAATACGGTGACATTGAGTACCCTGATGTGGGGGAAGTGCTGGTCACTAGACGCATTCTCAGTGCAATGGTGGATCCCTCAGAGACCATCCAGAGGGAGAACATCTTCCACAGCCGTTGCACCATCAAGGGCAAGGTATGTAACCTCATCATAGATGGTGGTTCTTGCACTAACGTTGCTAGTGCATACATGGTTGATAAGCTAGGTCTAGAAAACACAAGGCATCCTCGACCATATAGACTGAGATGGCTCGATGACAAAATGGAGCTTAAGATCCATGAGCAAGTCACCGTACCATTCAGTGTGGACAAGTACCAAGACCAAGTCGTGTGCGACGTGGTGCCCATGCAAGCTGGCCATCTTCTGCTAGGAAGGCCATGGCAGTTTGATAAAGAGACCAGGCATGATGGCCAAACCTATCTCTACATTTTTGTGCATGACAAAAGAAAGGTCAGCCTAGCTCCTCTTACACCTGTCCAGGTACACGAGCTACAACTCCAAATGAGTAAGGAAAAGAAACTTATCAAGTCTAATTCTCTTATTCAACCAAGCCATGTCCGGAGAGCTTTAGCCTCGAAGGATTTAATGTTACTAATGGTCTTCAAAGAAATTTTGAGAATAGAACAGGAACAGGTAGAGCTACTTCCTGAAGTAGCAACTCTCCTCAACAAGTTCCAGGATGTGTTCCCAGAGGAGATACCAGCAGGTTTGCCTCCCTTACGTGGCATAGAACACCAGATCGACCTAGTGCCCGGAGCAGCCCTGCCCAACCGGCCAGCCTACCGGATGAGTCCAGAGGAGTCCAAGGAGCTTGAGAAGCAAGTCAAGGAGCTCCTGGAGAAAGGCTATGTTCGAGAGAGCCTCAGTCCATGTGCCATACCAGTGCTATTAGTGCCCAAGAAGGATGGGACTTGGCGAATGTGCGTGGACTGCCGAGCAATCAACAAAATCACAGTCAAGTACCGGCATCCAATACCACGGCTGGATGACATGCTAGATGAGCTGAGTGGAGCCAAGGTCTTCTCCAAGATAGACCTTAAGAGTGGATACCACCAGGTCAAGATGAAGAAAGGTGATGAATGGAAGACTGCTTTCAAGACAAAGCAAGGGCTCTACGAGTGGACAGTCATGCCATTTGGCTTGACTAATGCCCCAAGCACCTTCATGCGCCTTATGAACCAAGTTCTTAGGGCGTACATCAGTAAGTTCGTTGTAGTTTATTTTGATGACATTTTAGTTTATAGTAAGTGCTTAAGGGATCACCTCACACATCTTGAGTTGGTGCTTAAAACCCTTCGACAAGAAGACCTTTATGCCAATCTCAAGAAGTGCATCTTTTGTACTGATAAACTTATCTTCTTAGGTTTTGTTGTAAGTTCACAGGGCCTACAGGTTGATGAAGAGAAGACTCGAGCCATACAAGAATGGCTAACACCAAGCAACATCAGCCAAGTGAGGAGCTTCCACGGACTGGCCAGCTTCTACAGGAGATTCGTGCCCACCTTCAGCAGTATTGCCTCACCATTGACGGCAGTAGTGAAGAAGAACGTGGGATTCAGCTGGGGAGAAGCTCAGGAGAAGGCATTCCAGGCCTTGAAGGACAGCCTTACACATGCACCAGTGCTAGTCCTACCCGACTTCAACTAGACGTTTGAGGTGGAGTGTGATGCATCTGGAATAGGCATAGGAGCAGTGCTAACCCAAGAAGGGAAGCCAGTGGCATACTTCAGTGAGAAGCTAGGTGGTGCCTCACTGAACTACCCCACTTACGACAAGGAGCTTTATGCCCTTGTCCGAGCATTGGAGACTTGGCACCATTACTTGCTGTCCAAGGAGTTTGTGATCGACACTGATCACGAGACTCTCAAACACATCAGAAGGCAAACCAATCTCAAGAGGAGTCATGCCAGGTGGATGGAGTTCATAGAGACCTTCCCGTACGTCATCAAGTACAAGAAGGGCAAAGACAATGTGGTAGCCGATGCACTATCAAGGAGGTTTGCCTTGACATCCACCATGGAGGCAAAGGTCCTAGGATTCGAGCACATCAAGGACCTATACAAGGATGATCCTGACTTTACTGAGAGCTACAAGGAGTGTGGCACAGGGAGTCATGGCAAATTTTACATCCATGAGGGATTCTTGTTCCGAGAGAGAAGGTTGTGCATACCACAAAGATCACTACGAGAGCTTATCATCCGAGAAGCTCATGGAGGAGGACTCATGGGCCACTTTGGTGTCGACAAGACTCTAGCAGTGGTCAAGTAGCACTTCTACTGGCCACACATCAAAAGGTCAGTAGAAGCCCATTGTGCAAGCTGTATCACTTGCAAAAAGGCGAAGTCCCGAGTGCACCCTCACGGGTTGTATCTCCCATTGCCCATACCCACACATCCATGGGTGGACATCTCAATGTACTTCGTTCTTGGTCTGCCCAAGATCAACCACAAAGATGCAATCTTTGTAGTGGTGGACAGATTCTCCAAGATGGCACACTTCATTCCGTGTGCCAATGTCAATGATGCCTCTTAGAGATGGTTGAACCTCTTAGAGATGCACATCTAGAGCAAGGTAAGTCGTGTACTACTTACCACACTCGTGAACTAACATGCTACATGTACAAAGAGCGTGGAAACATCTCACATAACTTCCCAAATCCGAGAGTCATGGTGATGTTACCATCTAGCGACTACGAGTCACATGAAGAACTAGAACCAGAGACCCCTGAAAACACCACTGAGTATGGTGATGAAGGTGAGTCCCTAGTCATCCTAAGGGCCCTCAACACTCAAGTGATTGTAGAAGACACAAACCAAAGAGAAAACTTCTTTCACACCCGTTGTTCTGTGAAAGATAATGTATGTTACCTTATACTTGATAGTGGTTCTTGTATTAATAACAAGTTGATTTATGGTTGAAAAGCTAGGTATCACCACCACAAACTACCCTATACCGTACAAGCTAAGATTGTTGAATGAGAAGAAAGAACTTAACATGTCAAAACAAGTGAAAATTCCCTTTTCAATCAGCTAAGACAAAGATGAAGTACTGTGTGATGTGGCACCCATGCAAGGTGGCCATATCCTTTTAGGAAGACCTTTGAAATTTTAACGATATGAATCACACAATGGCAGGATAAATCAATACTTCTTTAGCTTCAACAACCATAAGGTCATATTGCCATATTAGACCATTTCAAATTATGTGGGATGCAAGATAATGCTAAAGAGAAAAGGCAGGCCAAGGTTAGTATTTTTCTAGAAAAATCTGATCAAACAATCTTTAGAGAACATACGTTTGATCCTGTCAAAAGAGTCACAGGAAAATACGGAAGAGCTTACAACCAAAAAGCCCATAACCCGACAAACCAAAGGATCAGTTGGAATTCACTCAATCACACGGACTAACATCCCTAGAATACAGCAGCATGACTACCTCTACTCCATGCCCATCAAAGAAGACCCAAAGGCCGAACCAACACCAAGGTAATACCCTAGAGCAACACATGACATACCAATCTAACTTATTTTATCTCTGTGTAGGGTGCATGGTTTCGAGGTTGAAACCTTTCAAGAGAGAAGGTATGACGCAAACATTGATATTAACCTGGCCGACCCATGCCAAGCCGACCATACAGGAGCTGTTCTGTAACACATAGACGATGGTTCTAGAAGATTTCAATCAGACAAAATCAAGGCGCTTGGAATTTTACCAAATAAAAACATCTCTTGAAGCTAATTGTCCAAGTAGAATTCTTATTTTCCGCACCAATTCTTCAATGGTGCACAACACTCTTAGCGGGCCAGCCTACACACTTGAGAAATGCCCCAACTTCAAGGCATTCCATTCCATCCTTAATTTTTATCGACCAGCTATAAGAAAACTTTTGACCATGGAAAACACCCTTGTATCAAACCCCATTTGAAGAAGGCCAAGATTCTTTGTTTGGGCCGTACCGCGAGTTTTGTCTTGCGAATCGGTTTGGTAACAATGGACCAATTGAAGTTGCATTCTTTGGACCTCTTCTAGGCTGCATAAGAAGATCCAAAAAGAGACAATCTAGCTCATCCATGACTTGAAGTACTCACAAGAAAAGCCACCTAACCATCAACTTTCCAAAATAGATTATATTACACTTGCCACCTCATTCAGCATAAAACGTGTGAACATACATGTAGGAAGTGTCCCTTAAGGCTTCTAGAATATCTAACATGCTCCAACCAAGTTGTCTTACTTCGCCAAGGAGTTTAAACCCCAACGGCCACCTTCCTTTTTTCTTGCGCAATATTCTTGTTTCCTTTTCTCAATATCTTATTACCGTTTGTATTTAATTTCTTTGAGCTTATAAAAGCTCCTTCCTTGTAGCTAAAAAACTCAAAATCATTCAGTAATAAACACATCTCTTTGAATCAAGAGCTTTTGCCATTTGTATTCGATTTATGTTTGTCGACATCTCTCAAGTATTGTGCGTAGATTTCCCCTTGGTTGAGAATCGAATAAGTCTTTCTTTCCTAGAGCGTGGAGTACCCCACAAAAGCTAAATCTCACCTCTGTCTTACCTCGCTTGTATTTAAAAAGAAAAAAATCATTCAGTAATAAACACATCTCTCTGAATCAAAAACGTTTCCCATTTGTATTCGATTTTTGTTTGTCGACCTCTTTCAAGTATTGTGCGTAGATTTCTCCTTGCTTGATAATCGATTGAGTCTTTTCTTTTTAGTGCGTGGAGTACTCCAAGAAAGATAAATCTCACCTCTGTCAAACTTTGGCCTAACCCATCTCCGAGCCAAGAGCCATCACACTCCTTCAATACCCATTCCACCAAACATAGTTGATCCTAGAGGTCATTGTTTGTAGGCAGCCTTATTGGATTTTACATCACTAATGGATGAATGTTCATTTGAAAAAGGAAGAAATGTCCCTAGGATAATTGCCTTCAGCAACTAGCACCCAGGCGATCTAGCCGGCCCCTAGATTTGCACTGATTGGCTCGCAGGGCGATGGCCCTAGCTGACCACCTAGGCGAGCTGGGCGGTCTCTAGATTTTCACCAATCGGCCCATAGTCCGAGGGCACTAGCCAGCCGCCCTAGCGAGCTGGCCAGCCCCTAAATTTGTACTGATTGGCTTGCAGACTGATTGCATTGGCCACCACATGGTGCAAGGAGGCTTCCGACCAATGTTGAGTCCTTAGAAATGCTCCAAACCGTTTTTGCAATTTGAGAATCCGATGGAATATTTTTATTTTTTCGACGAATTATAATTTATATTAAGATGGTATCTAAATCTATTTCCGAAAAATCGTTTCCAATGGATTTACAATATTTTCGGTTATCGGAAATAGTTTGTTTTTTTGTACTGCACCACTGAAACAGTTGCATTCCTACAATTTTTATTTATACATTATTTTATTTTCAATATACTAGTGGGAAATAGAATCGCACTCCTACAAATTTGGACACAAAACCCAAAAAGTGGATTTGTGTTCTCAAAGATAGGAACATAATTCACTGCCTTATTATTTGCAAAACCATGAATAAAATAGAAAAATATGAGACGTTTGATGCTTCTTGTAATTCCATAAGATTACTATATTTGAACTGTAACACCTCCATCTCCTACAATATGTCTTACAGTAATAGAACTATAATATTTTATAGATCTGTCAGACTAATATAACCTGAAATCTTGATTTTGTCACCATATCTGCATATCTTATTGATGAATTTGTATATTAACAATATTTTCACTTTCATACGAACATCATAATATTCAACAAGCTTACCAAGAGTATCATTAATAGCTATATTGCAATCATGGTATTTGAGTAGATATTCTAGAATATCTTGATCATATGTATTAATCTTGGTATATGCATCAGTAACATTATAATCATTAACATGCACAAACTCTATATAATCAAGAGCAAACGTTTTACCACTAGTCATGTTTATGAACACATGCTTCTCAGAACCATTATAAACCCTCTCTAACGATGCAGCCATATATAGTAACTATATATATAAAAATATTTCAAAATATTTTTGGTCTATGATATATGAAAAAAAGTTTCTTCTTAAATAGATTTCTCTACTTGGTAAGATCAGCCAAATTACATCCAGCGGTATTAATGTATAGGATTAATGCTTACAAGTTACATCATACAATGATGCAATAACACCATTAACTAAGATTAGATCTTCCCTAATATACGACGGTTCTAAATTTAATATTTTAAAATTGAATCTGCATATGAGAAATCCCCTAAAGCAAACTAGTCGTCGTTTGTTTATTTTATTATTTTTTATTTAAATTATATATTTTAATTTATATATTATTTCATTAATTTTTCTTTTTATATTTTATTTTTTTATAAATTTTAATTTTAAATTCAATACACATACGTACAAAATCTAATTTGGGAAAATATTGATGATTATATCAAGGCTCAGTTGCAAAAATGACTCAAATTTGAGTTCAAATTCAAAACTAACGTGCTTAAACTTCATTTTAAAAAACTAATTTTTTTTTTCTTTTATATCGCTAACAATTTTTATATTTATAGTTTTGGCATTATTATATATTTTTTTATTTAATAAAATATAAAAAAACAACTAAATATATACATTCAAATATTTATGAAAATGCAATCTTTTTATTACTCTAATCACCATTGTCAACTAAATTTGAGTTCTAAATGTATCAATCAACCACATTTTTGCAAAAACAAGATTGGGAATTAGAGGAGGTCATTCAATTGTAAAGTAAATATTGAAATTTAGTTAATTTTCGTTTTTGGCAATGTACTTTTCATTACAAATCGTAAACTTTTAAAGCAGTATGCTTTGTAAAAAAGTACAAAATAAACTATTCGAGAAGCATGTTTTGTATTTACTGTTTCAAAACAAACTTCCAGAGAAATATGCAAAAAGTAGACTTTTAGATAGATCTCCTTTATGATTTTTTTACAAAGAAAATTTATTGAATAATCTGTTTTGAACATAAAAAAAGTTAGTTTTGCAATTGACCAAAATCATTTTCAAAGCTAACTTCTCGAAAAGTCTGATTCGCATTAAAAAAATTTTGCATACTTATCAAAAAATCTGTTTTGAAAGCAGAAAACTTTTCAAAAATTGACCCAAGTTCGCATTTTCAAAAAAAAATTCTCAAAAATTCTGCTTCTTATTTAAAATTTTAGACATATTTATCAAGAAATCTGCTTTGAAAACATAAATGTTAGTTTTAAAATTGACCAAAATTCGTATTTTAAAAGTAGATTTTTTGAGAAATCTGTTTTTTATTAAATTTTTATGTAGATTTCTCGAGAATTTTGCTTTGAAAACATAAAGGATAGTTTTTTTTAATTGACCGAAGTTTGCATTTTCAAAGCAGACTTTTCAAAAAATCTGTTTCGTATTTATATTTTCAAAGTATATTTCTCGAGAAATCTGGTTTGAATATGCGAAGTTTGGTCAGTTGCAAAACTAACCTTTCTATTTTCAAAGCAGATTTCGCGAGAAATCTGCATAAAATGTAAATACGAGATAGACTTTTCGAGAAACCTGCTTTGAAAATATGAATTTCGGTCAATTACAAAAATAATTTAAAAAAATAGATTTCTCGAGAAGTCTACATAATATCTATACGAAATAGATTTTTCAAGAAGTTTGTTTTGAGAATACAAACTTTGAATGCAAAACTAAATTTTTTATGTTATAAAAATTTAAATGCAAAGCAGACTTTTCAAAAAGTGAGCTTTGAAATTGTGAATTTTGGTTAATTGCAAAACTACCCTTTTTGTTTTCAAAGCACACTTATCAAGAAGTCTGCATAAAAAAAAAATTAAATACGAAGCGAACTTCGCTAGAAATCTGCTTTGAAAATGTAAACTTAGGTCAATTGCAAACTAACCTTTTATAATCCAAAAGCACTATGTTTTAAGACTATAAATATAAAGCAGTCTTATTGAGAAGTGTACTTTGAAATGATAAATACACAGAAAACTTTTCAATAACTCTGCTTTGTAAAAGGAATACGAAAAACACTTTTTGAGAAGTCACGTTTTGTAAAAGAAAACACCAAACATACTTCTCAGAAAGTCTATTTGAAACTATAAATACACAGGAGATTTCTTGAGAAGTTAGTTTTGATAAATGCAAAATTCCATAAATATGTGTAAACTATATGTATGATGATTAATATAAACATATATTTTTTTGTAGATTATGGTTGAACTATATGTCATTTTTGGAGAATGAAAAGTGATGGTAACATGAAATTTTACGGTGGATAATCAAAACTGAGGGAAATTATTTGTAGTGGATGATGATTGTAAACATTGAGATAAGATCTCGTCACAGTGATACAAGCTGATTATAACTTGGATAAACAATATCCTCTTGTTGATTTTTTTTATAAAAAATATATCTTCAACTTGTAAAAAACTATGGCATAATCAATTGATTGAATGATGTAAGTTTAATTTGATTTGTGTCTTATGAGTATTATGTTTATTTAGAATTATGCAGTAAATTCTTCTCTTAAAATGATATAAAAGTGTTTATGAACTTTTATACTAATATTTGTGTTTTTAAAGGTTGCCACTTTGCATTTTTATAAAGTATGCAAAATGCTGAGTAGAAATAACAACAAATAGATCATAAAATATGAAAATTACAACAATATTTGTCTTGTTCTCAATTATAAAAAGCTACTAAAAATACAAAACAATTTATTGAAGTATGCACAATGCTGATTGTAAGACTTTTTTCTTGAATGTTTACTTTGCAAAACATATTTAGTTTTGAGAACAACAAGGCTAGGACTTTCATTTAGATGCTAGCACTTCACACTACAAGCTCAACATACAATTGGATTTGGATTGGCTAGTTTAGGCTGATCAGGTTGAAAGATGAAAAGAAAAAGAAAAAAAACAATGAGAGGAACCCAAGAAGGAATTGTGTGTGAATTGTGCATAAGAAAAAATCATGAAATCGGTTTGAAAATTGGGTAAAGTCCTCTAAGTGTTTAAGGAAGGCAAAAGGCCTAGATCATCTATCAAATAGTAGAGGAGAAAAGAATAAAAAGAGTTAGAAAAGAATAGTGATTCTTATAAATTTTATTGATTGTTTCCCCCCAAAGTTCCTAAAATAGAAGTTCAAAGTGAGAATAGAAAAAAAAATAGAATAAAAAAAGCCTTGAAAGGATAGAAGTCACGTAGGATGGGATTGACTTTAGTTTAAGAAAAGGTTCTGGGACTAGAGCATGCATAGATGGAAGTCTTGCCTTGCATGAACTATTGTTCTTGACTCTTAGTATTTTGTGAAAGTTCCAATCCTTTTGAGAGAACCCTTGTGCTTGATTGAACCAACTCATCTCACCATTGAAACTATTTCTCCCGAGCCAAATGAAATTGTCTTGATTGATGTATTGTAATATTCACCTATATGTTTAATTGAATATTAAAGAGTTAAAGGATTTGATTGTGCATGGTGTGACTTGGTTTTTTCATTGTGGCATATATGAGATGTGCTGGGAAGTAGGTTTGATTCAGGAATCATAATATTGTGCATGCTTTTGATTAGAATATCTAATATTCAAACCTCTTTTTCGGTTTGTTTTTGCTTGTTTTTCTCCTGGACGAGTAAAAGACAAATCTGGGGAGTTGATAATCATGATTTTTGCTTCACCTTGCATTTACCACCATTTTCCTAGTTTTTAGGACCATTTTAAATCATTTATGCATCCTTTGACATTCATTCTCATATAAGGGATTGCATTCTATAGTTTAGGACATCCATTTTGCATCCTTGCATGTTTTCTTGAGCGTTTCAGGTACAAGGCGGAAGAGATTAGAGTCATGCCATAGGTGGATCCTCGGTTCGACAAGGGAGATAGGCAAAATGAGAGACACAAACCTTAGAGCTCATACAATTGCACCCTGCGCACCTGACCAACCTGCCTGGAGTCATGCGATCGGCCCAAGGGCCGATCACACCGGCCATTCACTCCCAGCCCGTATGTTTGCAATTTTTAGTTTATTCAGTTTAACCCGGTTTGTCCTGGGTTTGATCCACCTGCTTTATGAAAACTATATGAACCCTCCCTAGGCCAGAAACAACCTAATTTTTATTCTTGGCCGATTTTTACTCTCTTTGGAACTTAAGATTTGTCTCTTGTAACTTTTTATCAATTCTAATGAAGAACTTCTTAACTCCATCGTTACTTATGTCTTACTATTCTTTTTTTTATTGCTATGACTATGTGTGAGTAGTTTAGTTTTGGATTGTGGGTAAGGTAGATTAGGGGAATCGGATGTTGATTAATGATGTTTAGGTTGATTAGATAACAAATTCCTCATGAGTAGGATGTGTTTAATGCTAGGATTAAAGTAGCTGATAAACCCCTATACTTATCATATTGTTTCTGCTCTGGGTAAGTTCTAATTGTTTTTCTCATAGCTTAGCCAACGAGAGTTGATGTTTAACGTCATTGGTAGATTATGATAGGCCTGAACTTAAGCATTGCCAGTTAATAAATTATGGGTAATCTATAGGCTAGTAAATAGACTATTGCCACATGAGTGGATTAGCATAGTAGTAGGCGTTCTATGTCTTAGAAATTTATTTAATCGTACATATAACATCGTTAGTCAATGAAAAATTATCCGAGTCAAATGTCTTACCAGTGGTCCATATATTTCATTCATTGAATTTAGTTTATCAGATTATTTCCTTTGCAACAAGATAACTAGGAAAACCAAACCAAAAACCTCAATTAGAATGTACTTAGATTTAGGTGTTTCATGCATTTCTATTGTGTTATTCTATATTCTATGTGGATTCAAGACCTAACTACTACTTCGATTTCTCTTCACCATCAGTTTGTAAGGTGATTTTGGATTTTTGATAGTGGTTGTGGATTTTATTTGGTATATTTGTTGAGCTTATTGCGAAGTACATGGAAGTGTTTGTCTAAGGTTGATGTTATTTGTTGTGGATTACATAGTTAAAACTGATGAATCGTTCTAAAGGTTAACTGAGTTTTTGCATTACTAACTTTCTTTTTGTATTTAAGCTATGTGTCTTTTTTGAAGACAAATAAAATATGGGAGAGTTTATGTGTTGTTATTTTGGCACATTCTAACCATTTTTTGTAGGTGTTATTGTGTCTTTATCGAGTATTTTTAGTCTTTTAATAGTCTTTACAGATTTTAGATTGCAATGGATGGAAACTAGCAGTTTTGGCAGAAAAAGAACAAAACAAAAATTTTGGGCAGAAACGAGTAAAATCGATCGGTCCCTCTCTGGACTGATCAATCCCGTTTGTGCGGCTCAAGAAAACAGGGCAATGATTGAGGAGATCAATCGTTCATGGGAGGACAGATCGATACGGTCGTCCAAAATTCTAGGCAATCGATTGTTCTAAGAGCAACCAATCAATCCGTTCATCCATGAGCCTAGGAGATCGATCGGTCCAGGAGAGACCGATCGATCCGGTCATCCAAGAGTCATAGAGATCGATCGCTAAAGGGACGGAATGATCAATCTCATGTGTGCAGATCAAACAGTTCGGGAAATGACCGATGAGATCGATCGGTCTAGTGAGGGACCGATCGATCTTGTCGTCCAAGAACCTAGGAGACTGATTGGTCAATGGACGGACCAATTGGTCCTTAGTTGCTTTGCAGGAAAAAAATTTTGGGCCTGGGTTTAGATCAATTCGATCCCGGATTGACCTATTCTGATTTTGCAACTACGTAAATGTTTTTCAGGCACTTTTAGAGCTACACTTAATTTTCTTAGGGACTTCTTTTTCTTTTGCACGTATATGCATTTTTGGAGAAGAAATCTTTACTCCATACCTTATCGAGAATATTTATAAACTCTTTTACCCTTTATCTATGCAATTATATTATTTGATTAGGAATCATTATTCATGTATGAGTGTTGGAATTACGGATTTTCATATGGATCTCCATTTAGGTTGTTCTTATTGTTTAGTCGAACCTGATCAATTAGAGTACGATATCAAGATTAATCAACTGTATCAAAAAGTTTGGTTAAGTTTTCTGAAAAGAACCTATATGAGAAAATTATCCATAATCAATGAAAGGTGATGTTAAAGCAATTTGTGAACATATTAGAACTTGAAAAATGATACGTATTTACGAATCTGGATTCAAATGATAGTTTAGAAGGATATCATTAGACATAATAGTTTAGTGCAACGAAAATTGGCTTGCTAGATACTAGTTTTTTAAATTCTAGACGGTACTTAATCAAATCCCCAATAGAAAAACCCAATTAGTGATAGGTATTCTCTGAGAATTTCTTGAATCTAGTGTTTTTTATATTATATATTATATGTGTACATCAAATTATATTAACACATTAAACAGTTCGGGCAATGACCGATGAGATCGACCGGTCTAGTGAGGGACCGATCGATCTTGTCGTCCAAGAACCTAGGAGACTGATTGGTCAATGGACGGACCAATTGGTCGTTAGTTGCTTTGCAGGAAAAAAATTTTGGGCCTGGGTTTAGATCAATTCGATCCCGGATTGACCTATTCTGATTTTGCAACTATTTAAATATTTTTCAGACACTTTTAGAGCTACACTTAATTTTCTTAGGAACTTCTTTTTCTTTTGCACGTATGTGCATTTATGGAGAAGAAATCTTTACTCCATACCTTATCGAGAAGATTTCTAAACTCTTTTACCCTTTATCTATGCAATTATATTATTTGATTAGGAATCATTATTCATGTATGAGTGTTGGAATTACGGATTTTCATATGGATCTCCATTTAGGTTGTTCTTATTGTTTAGTCGAACCTGATCAATTAGAGTACGATATCAAGATTAATCAACTGTATCAAAAAGTTCGGTTAAGTTTTCTGAAAAGAACCTATATGAGAAAATTATCCATAATCAATGAAAGGTGATGTTAAAGCAATTTGTGAACATATTAGAACTTGAAAAATGATACGTATTTACGAATCCGAATTCAAATGATAGTTTAGAAGGATATATCATTAGACATAATAGTTTAGTGCAACGAAAATTGGCTTGCTAGATACTAGTTTTTTAAATTCTAGACGGTACTTAATCAAATCTCCAATAGAAAAACCCAATTAGTGATAGATATTCTCTGAGAATTTTCTTGAATCTAGTGTTTTTTATATTATATATTATATGTGTACATCAAATTATATTAACACATTAAACAGTTCGGGCAATGACCGATGAGATCGACCGGTCTAGTGAGGGACCGATCGATCTTGTCGTCCAAGAACCTAGGAGACTGATTGGTCAATGGTGTAAGAATATTGAGATTATAGAGGAGAAATGTGAAGAATTGAATCTGAAAACTCAAAGAGAAGTATGAGAAATGACTTAGACTTATGGAGAAGAATCTCCTAAGAGTATATTATATATTGAGTCTTTACAGCCCTTTTATAGAGGATTTACAATGTGAACACAAAAGAAAACGAATTCAAACTTGTGGATGAGTTTGAATAGAGGAGGAGCCTGTCAACAACCAATGAGAAGAGAGGAGACAGCATGGGCATGACTGTTTGGTGTGGTTGCCAAGACTGTGTGCAGCATGGGCATGACTGTTTGGTGTGGTTGCCAAGACTGTGTGCAGCGTGGGCATGACTTTTCCACCTTGATTCTTCTCCCAAGGTAGCTATTTAACCATTTCAACCATGTGGTTAATAATAACCCATCCTTTTTCATTTCCCTTGTTATTCAAACTGAATTTTCGTGCTCACACTTGCCTTGTAGGTCAAGATAGGTCTTATTTGATTTTCCTATGTCAATAAATGGATGGACCAATTGGTCCTTAGTTGCTTTGCAGGAAAAAAATTTTGGGCCTGGGTTTAGATCAATTCGATCCCGGATTGACCTATTCTGATTTTGCAACTATTTAAATGTTTTTCAGACACTTTTAGAGCTACACTTAATTTTCTTAGGAACTTCTTTTTCTTTTGCACGTATATGCATTTATGGAGAAGAAATCTTTACTCCATACCTTATCGAGAAGATTTCTAAACTCTTTCACCCTTTATCTATGCAATTATATTATTTGATTAGGAATCATTATTCATGTATGAGTGTTGGAATTACGGATTTTCATATGGATCTCCATTTAGGTTGTTCTTATTGTTTAGTCGAACCTGATCAATTAGAGTACGATATCAAGATTAATCAACTGTATCAAAAAGTTCGGTTAAGTTTTCTGAAAAGAACCTATATGAGAAAATTATCCATAATCAATGAAAGGTGTTGTTAAAGCAATTTGTGAACATATTAGAACTTGAAAAATGATACGTATTTACGAATCCGAATTCAAATGATAGTTTAGAAGGATATATCATTAGACATAATAGTTTAGTGCAACGAAAATTGGCTTGCTAGATACTAGTTTTTTAAATTCTACACGGTACTTAATCAAATCCCCAATAGAAAAACCCAATTAGTGATAGATATTCTCTGAGAATTTTCTTGAATCTAGTGTTTTTTATATTAGATATTATATGTGTACATCAAATTATATTAACACATTAAACAGTTCGGGCAATGACCGATGAGATCGACCGGTCTAGTGAGGGACCGATCGATCTTGTCGTCCAAGAACCTAGGAGACTGATTGGTCAATGGACGGACCAATTGGTCCTTAGTTGCTTTGCAGGAAAAAAATTTTGGGCCTGGGTTTAGATCAATTCGATCCCGGATTGACCTATTCTGATTTTGCAACTATTTAAATGTTTTTCAGACACTTTTAGAGCTACACTTAATTTTCTTAGGAACTTCTTTTTCTTTTGCACGTACATGCATTTATGGAGAAGAAATCTTTACTCCATACCTTATCGAGAAGATTTCTAAACTCTTTTACCCTTTATCTATGCAATTATATGATTTGATTAGGAATCATTATTCATGTATGAGTGTTGGAATTACGGATTTTCATATGGATCTCCATTTAGGTTGTTCTTATTGTTTAGTCGAACCTGATCAATTAGAGTACGATATCAAGATTAATCAACCGTATCAAAAAGTTCGGTTAAGTTTTCCGAAAAGAACCTATACGAGAAAATTATCCATAATCAATGAAAAGTGATGTTAAAGCAATTTGTGAACATATTAGAACTTGAAAATTGATGCGTATTTAAGAATCCGAATTCAAATGATAGTTTAGAAGGATATATCATTAGACATAATAGTTAAGTGCAACGAAAATTGGCTGGCTAGATACTAGTTTTTTAAATTCTAGACGGTACTTAATCAAATCCCCAATAGAAAAAACCCAATTAGTGATAGATATTCTGTGAGAATTTTCTTGAATCTAGTGTTTTTTATATTATATATTATATGTGTACATCAAATTATATTAACACGTTAAACTCTCATATTTTCATTTTT
Organism: Pugionium cornutum; assembly: GCA_018901935.1. Taxonomy (NCBI): domain Eukaryota; kingdom Viridiplantae; phylum Streptophyta; class Magnoliopsida; order Brassicales; family Brassicaceae; genus Pugionium; species Pugionium cornutum. Next base: position 18,825 of record JAENJI010000060.1, read on the forward strand.
AGTAAAATTGTTTATTCCGAAAATTATAGTGTAATAATTGGTTCTTGTGGTTTTGATCTCTAAGTGCTACTTTGCTTACTTGTGTAATTGTAGCAAGTTTCTTTAGGTTAAAACCTGAGAGAACATGAGGTTTTGTAATTTCTCTACCTCATAGATTACTTTTACAAAATAAACTTTAGAGTACCTATAAGCAAAAACAATGTAAAAATTAGGCAAATAGTCATTCACTGTACGTAGCACTCTTCATTTTACGTTAACTCGGTTTTGCCCCTATTATTCTACACGAGTAGCGGTAGTAGGAGAAGTATATCATATAGATTGTGTCAAACGAAATATCTTCCTATAATGATGAGAGAGGGAAATACATATGTTTTTCATAGAGATGGAGTTTATCTCTCTTTTTTTACCCGACTCCGTTTTTTCCCAGCTTTTTCCCAAAATCATTTCAATTTTCTTCTTCTCTCCGGCGATTCACCAACTATCCCACATCCTTCTCCGAAACCACCATTTTTTCCGTTAAGAAGCTCCGTTGTGGTACTTTTCACTATTCACGTGAACAGTACCTACGCTCAGTCAAAGAAACTAAGAATCCCGGTTTCCCCTTAATAATCGAACCGTTGTAACTTTTCAATGAATCTCACACCTATTAATTTAGTAACCGGAGATTTAGGAGGATAAAAGGTGACTTAGATAACTACTTCACTATTCACGTGAATAGTGAAAAATCAAAGTGAAGAAGAAGATATGGACGATTCTAAAATGGTAAGTTTTCTTTGATGTTTTTTCAAACTGAAGTGTGGATTTATGCATGCAATCCATTTCCTCGAATTTGCATGTTTAGGATTCTCATTCAGAACTACCCGGGAGGATGTTTACCGCCGGTGAAGAACCTTCCAGTGAGGGAGTCAATTCATACCACAAGACCAAAAGGATCAACGCTTTTATGAATGCCCTTAAAGAAACCGCAACTCGACTTTTGGAAAAATCATTGTCACAACCAAGAAACCATCGTACTCTGAAAGTTTTGGCCACTTTATGTTTATCCGGCAGCTTAAGACATCCAAACCTCATGAGTTATGGTTTCGTTTTGCCGGTAAGCCTGTTATATTCTCACTAAGGGAGTTTGCAATCATAACCGGCCTTTCATGCGGGAAGTTTCCGAGTCGTAGCAAAGGCAAGAAGAATCATCCAATTAAAGAGAAGCCATATTGACGAACACTCTTTGGTAATCTCCAAACATGCATAGTTGATCTTGTAATTAAGATGCTGAAAAAGAAAATTGTACCTGATAAAGAGGAAACGATCAAGTATGCTTGTCTCGCTATCACGGCATCTGTCTTGGTGCCAACATCCCATATTTTCAAGATAGACAAAACTCATGTGGAACTCACTCGGGATATGGATGCATTTTTTGCATATCCATGGGAAAGGTTTGCTTTTGATTTGATTGTTTCAAGTGTCAAGAAAAGAGATGTTCTTGGTATATCCCAAAGCTCGATAGGCTTGCTTTTGATTTGGTTGTTTCAAGTGTCAAGAAAAGGGATGTTCTTGCTATATCCCAAAGCTCAGTAGGTTTGCTTTTGATTTGGTTGTTTAAGTGTCAAGAAAAGGGATGTTCTTGCTATATCCCAAAGCTCGATTGCTTTTCAGGATTTTGTTCATTCAATCAAACTTCTTATGGTTGAAGCCATATCATCATTACTGGATTTTGAAAAATTGAACCATTCTTCATCGTCTTCCGATTCCGAGGGAGACCCTGAAGAATAAGTGGATAAAACGCGTGATAATTCATCGTCTTCGAAGAAGAAGAAATTGGTTTTAGCCTGGGACATGCCAGGGTCTTTGATGAAGAATGCTACACATTTTTTTCCATATATTTAGTGAGCATTTTGTGCATTTTACGTAGGCAGTCATTTTGCTCGTTTAAGTTACGCTATAGATATTTTGTACTGGATATCTATTTTGTTAGAATGCTTAAAACTTTGTTACACCTGTTTTATTATTTACATTCAAATCAATGGGTGATAAATTAATCATTATCTGAAATCATATGAAGTTACAGTTATTTACGTATATAGCATGTAATCGTTATGTGTAGTTGTCGTCTTCCGTTGATATAAATTTTGTTAGCACGGTAATTACATTTTTATATTGTAATGAACCGAATTTAGAACTGTTGTTTTGTAAATTCAGCCCGCTATACAGTGCCTAGCTTCTTCAGCGAAACTGGAGGAACCCCTTTCCTTCTATTATCCCCAAGGGCAGTTATTAGGAATGGGCTTTCTGTCCTATTGAGTTTTTGTTACTACGCTAACCAAATTGATTACCTATATGGTTCTCCTTAGGTCCCTGTGCAGTGCATTATTCAGAAAGATGGCGTTATGACAATCAACAAGAAAGAATTGGTTTGGTCTGATGATGCGGATAATGAGAAGGTGAACAATATGGCCAAGTTGATATCCAAGAATTTTGAATTCGAGAAAACCATTTTCTCTGGAGGAACAACGGAGGCTGAGTTGAATAAGCAGAGGAGTGAAGAGATGGAGAAGAAAGAGAAGAAGGATAAGCGAAAGGAGAAAGAGAATGTATCTAGATCTGGTCACTATTCCACTAGTAGCAGGGTACAAGCACTGAGTATAAATGATCCGCAATTTGTTGCTGATTTGGTTGCTTCCGAACTCAAGGATCACTTTACTTCGATTGACGTGATGATTGGTAAATTGGTGGCGCATTTCAATAAGATAGATTCATTTACCAAATTGCAGTAATCGGTAGAGAAATTTATTGAGGAGAAGGTCGCTAACATGGAGGCTGTTGTTGTCATGTTTATTCCCGAGTTTTTGTACAAGTCAACATCGTTCAATGTGCATGTAGAACATCATTCTACTCCAGAAAACTATGATGATAATGTTGGGACAAGCAATGTTCACCAGACGTCTGAAGGGTTGAATGTCAAGGACCCACCTATTCATGTAACGGGAACGGAATCGGATGCGTGTGATGCAATAAATGTTGTTCTTGGTTCCCTTAATCAGACCGTGGAAGACGAGGTATGTTCTTATGAACTATTTAACCCTGGAACAGACACATTTTGATTCTTAAAAATAGTTACATTTATTGTTCTGGATATCTATTATGTTAGCATGGTAAGAAGTTTGTTATCCTAGTTTTATTACTGTAATTCACTTTCAATGGGTAATAACTAAATTATTATCCGAAATCATATGATTGATAAAAATATTTAAATTTATTGGTCCATCAGGTTCATGTTGATGATGTTCGGTGACATGAATGTCGACAACCTCCCCCCCCCTCCCCTCCAATGAACCAAACGTTCAAACAGAGTTCAAAGGTGAGGCCGAGATCAAATTTGGGGGGGAGATAAAATGGAAATGGTACGTTTTACTGGTCACGAGCAATTTTTTATATTCTTGATATGTAATTGATAGTCATAGTTGTATGTCGCTAATGTCAAACAAAGGATTGATCAATGATCCGAATTTTCTATCGTCCATACCTTCGTTATCTCTTGATCTTTCGCAGGAAAATGCGAGTAAAGGAGATGATATCGTTACTATGGATGAAACTGAAGATGATCTTGAATATGATGATGATCAGGAGGTTCGTAAGAGCAAAACACAGAGGACAACACCGAATGTGTTTAGGGATTTCCATTGTGATAAAAAGTTGATCGCAGTGCCACAAGATCCACAACCGATTCTACATGGATTTGATCCCGAACTTGATTATTCATTGAAAATTTTCAAGCTACACACATTATTCTTGATAATTCATTGTAAGTTTCTGTATACTCCTTTGATGTTAGATGTTAATATTTTAATAGGTTTATAGGAAGTTAACATTAATACATTGTTATTGTTGATACTATTTGTATATGAGTAACATACCATTGTTAACTGTTATTGTTGTTTGTAGCACAATATATTAGCCTAAAGAAATCACCGTTAACAAAAGAGACGTATCTGACATTGCTGAGAGAATGAAACTGATGTCTCCAAAACTTAGTAATAATGCAATGAACAAAGCAATTGTTCTATTATCAAAGGTCTATCTAGCATGTATTAGTCATTGTTTTTTAGATGTTTGGCACTCTTATGCACTTGACACGGTTAATGTATAATAGAGAGCAAGGTACATGGCACAATATGTTATTCTTGGACACCACGTTTGTTTCCCTTCTGATGAAACACCACAACAAACATAGGAGGGTTGATTCAGCAAATACACTTGACACATCTAATGTATATATGTTGATTTAGCAAATACGTCTTTGCTTCTAATGCTGGTTCATTCGATCATCGGCCTTGATGGATGCAAATGCATCAAATCCAACTCCATAACGTCTGAAACTCAAAAGATTGCTGTAATATTTTTCAAGGAGTTTGTGGGTCATTGAGATTCCATGAATTGAACTCGTTTGTTACTTTAATCTTTACATTTTCAGACTCTTTAACTTGTTTGTACTATTGTGTGTGTAAAACTATTATGATCTCATTCACCTTTTGTATGTCTGGTACTTATGTAATTATTACGGTACGTAATGAATTACCAGTTACCACAATCATTGTTGTGTAATTCCTTGTTAAGCTGTGCTTTTGGATTCCATTTCAAATCTTTTTCCTGGATATCTTATGTATATTTTTTTCATTTTATGTTTGCGACTTATGTTATTAGAATTTTAATTTATTTCTTAGTAGTTATTACAACAATTATTTTGAAATTCTTTATTATGTTGTGTTCTTCCAAACAATAATTGTGGAGATCAACAAACTTATTTATCAAGTAAATTTCCATTCTAAAATTTATCCAAATCATATTTGAAGTTCGAACTTGAAGAGCGAGATTTATTTATGTTATCAGGGTGTTACAAAAGACATTACGTTATAGATGTTGTGTTTTACGTTACTATACAACATCATCAAAATAACGCATCCAAATTATCGTTTTTTACATCGGTTTCAAGAAGATTCCTAACCCATGATGCCCATCTTCTCTTCCAATCCATTAGTCATTTATGGGCATTTTACAGATGGTACGGTTATGACCCAATCCACCGCACTTGCCACATACTGTTAGACGTCTTCTTAGTACTCCCTAAAATTTTAAATTAAAAATATTGTCTAAGAATCTTGATATTTATGTAACAACATCAAATTGAAAAAGTATTTAAATAATTGTAAATAAGAAGCGTTACGGGTAAATCTCATTTTAAATTCCCCATGCGAGAAGATGCACTGTTTTCTAGGATGACCAGGTGGTTGCCTTGTTGCGGGAGGAAACAAATTGATTTCCATCAGTGGGCCATTCACCTTAGGCATATTAATCACTCTGGGTACTGGCTTAACACTGTTGTTTTAAGCTATCCCCCAAAACCCAGCTATGAACTCGGTGCACGCAAATGTATCAATCTTTATCTTTGTATGCATCACAGTAGCAGCTGCATGAGGACAAGAAATCTTTAAAATCTGAAACTCACAATAAAAACAAGTTTTTTCCAAAAGATCCACGTCGTATGAACCCCCAAGCTTGGTATGTATCTTAAACTCATTTTTTTATACTAAGTACTTCAAAACCCGTTGACGTCTCAAAATATTTGCCAATGATTTCTTAAACTTTTGGAGTAAGTGGACTAGTAATGGAATTTGACGTCTCTTGTATTTTATTGAACCAACCAATAAGTGTTTATCTTATATACTCAATTAGAGGTATACGCAAATCCACGAGCTTCACTTAGAACTACATTCAATGATTCTACCACGTTGCTTGTCATTATATTATATCGCAACCCCTTGAAATGAGACCGTGCCCAGTGCTCCAGCCCAGTATCGAACAAATAACCCGCACTTTCCTTTATTTCATTCTTGTTGCCCTGGATACAAAGTATCCTAAGTGTTTTTTCTTAAATATTGTATGTATGTTGCGTTGCAGATGTAAGACACAAGCGCAATGCTTACTTTTTTGATATTCCTGTCCAATTACAAGAAAAAATTATTACCGTATGCAGTATCTATGTAACCCTAAACAATTCAAAATACACTAACACATATGAATTACCATTATAATATAGTAGCAGTGCATCTATTTCGAAGACATAAGTATATTTTATGCAACATAATCTTGTACTAGTTACCTCATGAAATAACCCTCTAATATTTCAATTACCAACATAACAATTATTATAGCCATAATATTTCCTTTTGCAACTCTGAGTAGATGGAGTTGTGACGATTTGACACGAAAATTGTATACTCTTCATTAGGGACCACTCCAAACAATTTATGAAAAAACCAGTCTCATAACTTATCGTTCTCCTCTTCGCCAATACTGAAAGCCAATTGATAGATTTGATAATTACCATCCTGTGCACTAGCGGGGAGTAAACAACCAGCATATTTCCCCTTTAGATGTGTGTCATCGATTATTATTATTTTATGCATGTATCTATAGCCTACCATATTTGCTCCGAAAGCAAAGAAAAGATACTTAAATCGCTAACCAAGACCCTCATCATATGATGTCTCTAGACCGACTATAGAAGCTAGATTTGCTTGCACCAACTTTTGAAGGTAAGACAGAAGTAAACGATAAGAGTTTATGTTTGATCCTTTCGAAAATTCCTATGCACCTTTCCTTGACCTCCATGCTTTCCAGTATGATAATGGCACTTCATGTTCTTTATGCATCATATCTTCAATCTCATTTGGTTGTGGCCTTGCTCCCCGAACATTAAACCTTGTTCTCATTATTCCACCAATTACGGATGATGTTGCTAATCATTGAAACCCACCTCTGTCATCCAGTGTATACAAATGGTCAAGTCTTGCTTCCCTAACCTAAAATCAACCACAACCTGCTATCTTTACGACATAGACGTGCCATGGACATCTACGTCCGTTACATTTCAGGGTTACTCTTTGTGGATTAGATCGTGTTGTATGATAATGCAATTTTCCATTGAGTGCATACAAAGTCATATGTAGTTTAAAGGCATTTTGGTCATGGAATATCATTCCAACGTAGATATCACTTCAATTGTTATTGAAACAATCACCTACACATGGTATTAAGATAATTAGCCGGTAACAATTCAAGCGAAGGGATAACAAATGCATTACCGTATTCCCATATAAACAATAATTATAATGGTAACAATTATTGTACCGCTAATAATTATTATATCAGTAACTCGTTTGAATACCGTAGCAAATACAAATATTTTTAATAGAGTAACCAGTTTGTTATCACGTATTCAATTGAAAAAAATACTTTACTAAACCGCAAAAAATTATTTCATGATTAATAACTTATTTCTGTGGAGCAGATATATGCCGACTCGGTTGACCTATTTCCAAATTGAACTAGTCATCAACTACCTTTCTTTTTCCCTTATCGATTATACTTGCTTGAATAATTGCTTGTGCGTTTATGATTGAACAGTTACCGATATCGCAAACATCTGTTAGAATATGAATAGTTACAAAATTGAATGAAAAGTAGTTTGCATAGCTGATATTTTCAGGTTATACAAAAATCTGTGAAAATTACCGACTGAATGCAAATTCATTGTTATATCGTCTTGATCTTCAGGACTTGCATCTCCGAATTCGATAGCTTGTGATGTGTTGTTGTCATCTTCATCTAACCAAATGATTTCATCATCATGACCGGTTGCTACATCATCCATAACACAGAACTCACTTGACGAGCCAATCGACGATCGCGTATCCGTTACGGGATCTATGACATCATTTGTAGATACAATTCCACTTAACACAAGATGGAATCTGTTTATGACATCCATTACCTCAGTTGTATATACTTCCTTCAAGACTATCTTGCTTCCATGTATAACACCACATGCCATCAAATCTATGTGCAAACCAAGTTATTGTAGAAATCATTAAAATATCATATAATTTTTATTTTAGTGGCTAACATAAATAATACCCCCATTAACCTTTGGTTGATCGTCTAAATCCTTTTGCAATTTATGCATTGCGTTTAAATTCACGTCACTTGTGAAATTACCCCTTCTATAAAACATGTATCTCAACTTGATACAATCCTACGATAACGTACAACGTCAGTACTTCAGCCTAAACTCGTACAGACAAGAAAATTTTCACATCCTTGTCAGTTGTTATGTTGACTGGAGGACCCTGTGTACCATTTGCCACCAGAAACCACTCTAGAGATTGGTATGTTAAAGTGATAGGTGTATGGTTATCGATGTCATATCGGCTTCTCACTAACACCACAAGCGATGTGTATGTTTTATTTTCTTGGACCTTTATGCCGTAATTTATGGTTCCTGCTTCACTTCTGAAAACCCAAACTCCACCTTCACCTCTCTCACAAACACCGTATACGAGATTCACAAGACGTACCATCACTAAATCTCATTTTAACTAGTTAACAAAAAAATATTACAACGTTACAAATAGTTATTAACCAATAAATATCATGTTCATCACCAACAGGAATTAAGATACCCAGAAGCTTAGATTTGAATATGTAAATAAAGCTTTAAAACCATATGTAAAAAACAGTACTACATGACAAAAGGGTAGGTGAAAAGCTTTGCTACGGGACATAGCTCTCTCGATTTTAAATGAAACCATTTATGTGAACCATAAAGAATTTTAAACTAATCTTATAATTACTTTGCATAAATGTTACCTAGAAGATTTGCTATTTATTTCAAAACACGTGCCCGAAATGGAATGTAGGGTAGTGTTTGGTATCGCCGACGTTGTATAACCCAGAAAAAGTTACCTTGCGTTCAATTGATATAAATGGCGATTGTTTTAACTAGTGATAAAGCAATATATACTCGGTTAACTTCAGGTATAACACATACGTAGCGATATTATATATATATACATATATATACCAAATCTATTAGAAATCTTTCATTTAAGGCTTCTTTGGTTACGATATCTTCTTAGATATCGTCTACAATGAAGAGTAACCTAATTGTTAGAGAGGTATTGTTCGCCCCAGTAATTGTCGCGATGAGTTGGCATTCACAGATGAGAGTATCGATAATTTATCTTTTCCACTCTACAGTGAAAATAGTTATTTGAATCTCATGTCTATACCGATAATTTTTAAAAAATTTTGGTATATACAACTAATTAACTCTAAACTTTATAGAAATTAGTTTTATACTTGGAAACAAGTTTTGAATCATTTTTAACAATTATATCATTACATTAAAAATATTTTCTCCATAAATATAACACCTTTTCGCTCAAACTAATCTTTTTATATTGTATGTTTAATCTATATAGTACACATATCTACTTGTCCACCCTCTTATTCTATATACATAAAAACACAAACAAAATTTTTTTTATAGAACAATTATAATAACACCACAACAAACTTTATGTTTCAAAAGTACTATTAGTACTTCTATTTTTTCAGAAGTACAACTAAACTTTTTTTTTTCTTTTAAAACTATCAAAAAATTAAAATTAAATTTTAAACATTAAAAGCTAAACTCTAAACCTAAACCCAAACTAAAATATTTAAATTATCAACTCTTAAAAAATTATTTTAGTTAAATGTTTCTGGTATTTTTTATAACAAAAACTTTTCATTGTATATTTTAAAACAAAGCTATTATAGTATTTTGGAAAAACCTTTTCTAATTTTATGCCCTAGTATTTTAAAATAAAACATGTTTATGTCATATTTTGAAATATTTCTAATTCTTAAACCATAGTTTTAGTAAACAATAATTTTAAAAGATTTCAGGCTCTGCTCAATCGATCTCTAATCAAAATCCAAGACATGTAACTCATGTTTCCTCTTAAGGGCCATGGATGCAAGACAACAACGCTTTAGTTTTTTTTCTTGCATATTTTAATCTCCCTTCATATTGTGAAGGTGTTGCAGTTTCTGCTAATCAAGATAACACGAATGTACATAATGAAAAAGATGATGTGGCGAAACGTTTACATAGAAGATGACGTAGTAGTGTCGGGATTTAACTTAAACCGGAGTCAAAACATTTTACATTTTAAGTGAGAAGATTTCAAATTTATTCTCACGAAGAGAAAGAGGGATTGGATAACTTCATATCCTTGTAAGGCTAGATTTAATGTTGGTATTAAATCCGACCCACCGTGGCCCGACACGATCCAATTATTTCAGTACTAAGAAAACATATGTCAAAGGCCGAATAATACTAAAGATCCAGTACGACATAGGTAACTCGAATATTGTCCAAATCCAACATCTCAAGTACAGCCTGCGAAGTGACAGTCCCAGAGCTTGGGATCGATACGAAGCTCAATGAGCACAGAGTCGAACACGCATTTTTGTACCCCGTGACTTACGGAATCAGTTGAGAAGTGCGTACCCGAGATATGTTGAACTAGCAAGTGAGTAAGACAACTATAAATGGGATATAAGATGAAAAGTATTCTGAGATTTTGGCAAGTACTTACTTTACAGGTTTGACAAAAACATAATTTGTGATTTCCGAGAAAAACGCTATTTTATGGTTTACATGAAAAACACTATTGGTTTTGGAAATAATAAGTTATTTAGGTTTTTCACCGAAAAATGATATTTTGTATTTTGACAAAAACTTTATTTTTTGTGGTTCGGATAAAAAACTTTACTTTCCAGTTTGGCAGAAATACATTGTTTTACAGTTTTGACAAAAATACTATTTTATAGTTTGGGTGATAGATGCTATTTTATAATTTTGACAGAAAATCTTATTTTATTGATTGGTCAGAATTATTTCGCGATTTGACAAAAAACCTAATTTCCCATTTTGACTACAAAATCTTATTTTTGAATTAAAAGAGAATACAATATTTTGTGAAGTTGGGTAAAAATGCGATTTTGCATTTTTTGTGGAAAAACGGTTGTAGTTTTGAAAAATGAGACATTTCTTTTCAAAAATTAAATAAGGAAAAAATATAAAAGGACTAACCCTTTTTTAAACCAAATTTTTTAAATTCGATCCTAAATTAATTCTATAAATTTTTATATAATAATTCAGGATTAGGATTTATATATATATTTTAACGGATCTGGTTAACTCTAAATGTTTGAGTTCTTTTTAACATTCCTAATGAAAACCTAGAGAAATAGATATACTCAAACGACTATACAAAAAAATCGTACATTTCTCTTTGAAAGATCTGAACTCATTGCAACCTTATTTGACCAAATTCCTTGTTCTTTTCATAAAATAATGACCAAATCATTTTTGTCGATTTAGTTTTTGTAAAGTGATTTGAAGAAAGTCAGCCCCTCGAAACAATCTTTTTCCAAAAACACAAATTGTTGAGTGTGAGTTCTAGCAACCAAATTTAGTGTGAAGTTTTGTCTTCAATTCCGATCACCCATTTTTACCAATCACTTGACCTTGATCTTTAGTTAAGCTTCGATTTGAATAAGCATTTAAGCAGAATAAGAAACCCTCATCGTAGGACTCCGACATAGCATTGCTACTAGAGAACAAGAAATAAAAGCGTACAATGACTCCTAACTCGTGGCAAGCTAAGTAAATGGGGATTACGAGATCAAAGATGATTGCATGGAAGCTTACATCAAAGTAGTCCATGACCTCTTAATCAGCTCGATCAATTCGAATTTCGAACTAATCAGAATACTATGAGGAGAGAACACAACAGCCGATGCACTAGCCGCAATAGCCTTGACTTCATACCCCTTTATTAAGGGGGTCATCCCTGTAGAAGGGATTGAGAAGCCCAAAATCAAAATCAAAAGTAAGACTCCAATCAACGGAACCTTCACCACCGAAGTATCTAACCCGCAACCCGAAACATCAAACGCGGTTAACCCCAAAGTAGAACCCTTTATGTCAGAGAAATTCTTGTCCAAATAATACTGGAAAACACCGATGATAAACTACGTTGAGGACGGCACATTAACCCCCTACCCCCAAATGGGAAGATAAGAAAAATCAAAGCTATAAGTACCCGATGTTGTAGTATCGACGATAACTTTGCAAAGTTAGCCTCTTGGGGCCTACTTGGCATGCATTCATGGAAAGCAAGCCTTAACTTCCATGGTTGAGATCCACAAATGATCTTGCAGGAATTATTCTGGAGGTCGAATGATGTAATATTAAATTTACAATTCTTACAAACACAGGGAAATCGAAGTTGAAAAGCTTGAATGTGGGTTTAAAATCACCAAAAAAGGTAGAAGAACTCCTTTTTGATAAGATCATGAATCAAACCATGTGAATCCACACAATAGACTATGATACTTGTAATGTAGAATGAATCCAAAAACTAAAATAAACTTAAAGATTGAGAAAATTCTCGGTTTTTATTATTATTTTCAAATCAAAGGGTAAATAAAACAGGGAGGGATGAGAGCTTTATATAGACCTCGACTAGGCTGATCAAACAGAATAAAAAAAAACAAATTAATCATGATAAATGTAAAAATAAACATAAATAATACTTCAATCAAAAGCTTGATTCATATTTTCATTAACTCTCAAATTAGACTAAACAGGTAAACATGAAATTTTTCATATCACGATAGCTTGGAAATGAAGTAACGATAGCTTGGAAATGAAGTAGTGATGTCTTGGAAAATTCGGGACCATGTGGATTGTCCCTAACCCAGCTTGGTCGAATAAATCAAGAAACTATACTCGTTTGATATGAATTGCTTCATTCGAATTCGGATATGGAAAATTGAGATGTAGAGTGATTCGAATAAATCAAGAAACTATCTCATGCTTGCTAGGGCACCTTAAGAAACTAACAAGAGCCTCTAAATCATAGAAAAAGTCTTTTGGATGGAAAAGGTATGCTTGCAATGATCAAAATAAGGAAATTCAAAATTGAAGAGTTTTGGATCACCTGGTTTGTGATCTCGGTTCTGGTCAAATTTGAACCACTTTGAATCTTTATCACCTGGGTTTGCCATCCAAATCAAAAGAAAAGGCTATTTCTGGTCAACCTTAATCGGTGACTGTGAAACATACTCATTAATGCTAGAGGTACGTCCGTATCATACTCTAGGCCGCAAAAACCCTCTCATTGATCTCTGGTTCTTATCTTGTGATTTGGTGGTCAATGGACATAGTAGGGCCACTAGTCGAATCACGCCCGCCCGCACAAGACACGATTCTTACTAGTCCTTGCCGAGTACTTAACTGAATGGATAAAAACAAAGTCATACTAGAAAAATAACCAAGATCCAAGTCCCAAACTTTGTGGGAAGAACATTGTCTACCGACAGATACTCCCATACGAAATAGTGACAGACAACATATCCCAATATATCTCTAAAAACGTTCAGTAAGTCTTGTAAGACATAGCACATACGGCTCACCACCTAAACGCCAACATATCCCAATGAGTTGTATTTATAATAATAAGATGTAGGCAACGAGCCTCGCATGCTTGAAATAGCAACGGTTAGGCTTCTCGAAACTATGAAATCACATTAACTAATCACATTTATGAACTGCAATTACAACCCTCATTGAATCAAAAAGATCTTTCACCTTCCATAGTCTCAACCGTTGATTCACAAGTGAAGGTAGTTTTTGATAGAGATGTTAAAAAGGGTTTAAAAGTTTAGGATAACCCAACCCGTTAAAATATGTGTAAAACCTAACTCTAAAATATTGTATAGAAATTTTTATGGTTAATTTAGGGTCAGATTTAAAATATTAGGGTTAAAAAGGGTTAACCTTGTTATATTTTTATTTTTTTATTTAATTTTTAATTAATTATTTCTCTTTCAAAACTATAACATTTTTTCCCAAAAATGCAAAATAATATTTCTCATCAAAACCAAAAATATGTTTTTTCATCAATACTCCCCCGCTAAAACCGCAAAATAGTATTTTCTCGCCAAATTCAAAAATGATATTTTCTTGTAAAAATACAAAATAGCATTTTTACACAAAATAGAATTTCTCATCAAAATTAGAAAATATTGTTTTTATCAAACTGCAAATTAGCTTTTTCTGTCAAAAATACAAAATAACTTATTATTTTTAAAATAAAAAATAATATTTTCTCACTTAAATGGTAAAACATCATTTTTTCGTGTTAATTTAGGATTAGTTCGGATTGGGTTTGAAAGCCCATATTAACATCCCTAGTTTTTGAAGTAAAATATCTTTGTTATGCGTGAATATCTGCCGTCTCAGTTACTTTACCACGTGGATGACATCACACTCCCAACAAATATTCGATAATATCCATTTCAAATGAATAATATAATTTTAATACTCTGTCTGTTTTTAAATAAAAGATTGTTTGAGTTTTATTTTTGTTTTATAAAGATAATTTTTTATTAATTTTTTGCATTTTTATTACTTAATAATTAATAATAATAAATAAAGTTCAAAAAAATAATTAAGTTTATTGAATTATTATTGATGTAGAATTATAGGAAATTGTTAATTAAAAAATGATACATTTATAGTCAAATTTTAATGTGTTTTCTTAATATACATAAAACTCCAAAATATTTATTATTTAAATACAGAAAATATATATATATCGATCTGAGCATAATAGCATCAACAAACATGTATACCTGCTAGTTGTGTCAACTGGAGCAAAATCACGAGCTAGACATGTATTAGAGTTTAAGTAAGATTACAAGTTACGATAAATACTAGCTAGTTTGGTTAGTTCGAAGAAGGCTACGAGCTCGACTAAATAATAGCTAGCTCAAATGAACATAGAAAAGAATCTCTACCAAGCTACATCAAAGCGACTTCTACCAAGCTACATTAAAGCGACTTCTACCATCTTCATTGTATCAATATAGATAAAAGTGTTATCGAGTTTGTTTCTTTTGGTACCACTCCGAACTTGACTGGAACAACAATCTTGAATTTCGTCATCAGTTTGAAATTCTCTTAATAAACTCAAGAGTGTCAAAACAAAACGATGCTGGACTCAAGTTGCGTTATTATCTGAATATACACTACCTCGAACTACGCTCAATTCACGAACATATTTTACATACCTACTAACGGAAAAAGCAAATATCTTGGTTAAAGCCGTCCAGACAGGAATTCGAAATTCTAAAAACAAAAGAGTTCGAAATTCTAAAAACAAAAGAGTTCGAAATGTAATAAGATAACAAGAAAAGGAAAATTGAAGATGCTATGGGATGAGGTCACTGGTTCATGGTCCGGCGGACTGGCCAGTCCAACGGACTCGATGAAACGGCTAAGCACGCACAAAAGGACAATGGGCGTATTCCGATGAATTCAAGCATAACTCAGAATCGGCCAGCAAAGACCGGATCTTGCCTATGATCCTGACTCATAGAGTACACGAGGTGACATGAAACTCACCCAAAACCAGTCTGGAAAAAGTCATGCATCATTCATCAAGTTGGTGTTGCCAGAACTTACTAAATTTGAAACTTTTCTTATATGAAAGTCTCCAAACATATTTTGGTGACCGGGAGACTTTGTGATACTTTTAGGAATTCCCTTAAATATTGCTAGAACCCAAACACGCTTTAGACCTGGCGCTTTTATCCGTACATTCAATTGACCCAATTGGACCCGTTAATGGCAAGTGTGATGGCCAACTAGTTTAATCTCTCGCAAACCAACACATGACGTCCATAAGAGTTTATTAGGCCTCTAAGTAAGCCCAAAACTTGCCTCTTATGCACTTGTTTCTTTAGGATAATGTGGATTCCATGTTGCCCATTTAGACACCAAAATTTACCATATTTGTACTCAAGTGCACTTAATATGTTCACATTGAAACAAATCTATTATATGCAACTTAGGAACGTATAAGCATCCAAGATGTACCTAGACACCTTACATTTGCTCCTAAGCTCACAAGGATGTATCTAGACACTTTACACTCGCCCCTAGGATCTCAAGATACACATATCTACGCATGTTTTTTAGAAACTAAGTGTTTCCTTTCTATTTAAGTCATGACCAAGTTAGTTTGAGAGATTCAACTCCCTTGGTTCAACTTTTTATCGTGTGATTCGATCAAAACCAGTCCCATCATTGCCATTGCCTACCCACGCCAAAAGAGATTCTTAACCATAGAGAGTCACAACCGTATCACTTGTGAAATTGAGATTCAATTACATCATTTGGTATCAGATCTAAAAGCTCCTATCCCAGGTTTTGTGATGTTTGGCTAAGCGGTTGACCACCGTGCTGGAACACTGTGTTTTTCAAAACTATGGATGTTTGTCTTTTCTGGGTTTGACAGTTGAAAAATTTGTTTTCCAACATCCTCCTCTTTGAAGATAGTCTGACAATGGCTCATTTTTGTTGTCGATGGCGATATCCTTAAACCTTTGGAAGAGGAGGAAAAGTTGGCTCATCCGTATTCATGTGTTCTTCATGGCAAAAAAAGGCATTGGCCTTAAGTTTTAAGACAACCCTTAGAACCGCCTTTCTTATCTTAGCCATATTTGATGCTCCTCCGTGATAGGGGCTGTGTGCGATGGTGTCCCAAAATATATTTGTGTTCTTGAAGTCTGAGAATCGCACGATGTTACCTTTTGGGAATATATATATGTCGCATATGTCAAACAAAGATGGAAATAATGTACTTGTTCTATTCCATGTTGAACTCCAAGTCTGCTTCGATTGCCGGTTTTTTGTTTGGGTGCAAGTAGTGAAATTGCACCAAGGAAATTTCGTGTAACCTCCTGCCAATGTGGCATTTGGCAAGTTGCAAAGTAGTTGAGTCCCATTTTCTCGAGTAGCTCCTTGACATCATCAAATAATCTCATTCCCCTTAGTAGTATGCGGGTAAGGAACCTTGTTGGATGGACTTGGATTTTGGTGAGATTTTCAAGTACGTTTTCTTCTGCTTTGGTGTGCTTATCCTTTGCAAGGATGTCCACAGTCAGGATTTTAGATATTTCCTTTTGAGTTTTAGCCATGATGGCTATCTTCTTTTGCCGCGTTGAAGTCATTGGATTTTTCCGTTGCGCCTTTGAGCTTGAAGGATCCTTGCTTATTGGAGCACTTGGAGACATTTGTATACAAAATCCAAATAGACAAATGAGTTACAATCACAATACTGCAAAAGACCAATTCTATCATTTAGGCGATTTTCCATATCACAGGAGTGTTAAACATTAAAGTGAGTGCAAGTCTAATGATCAATTCTCTTTGAATATCCTAAACATCTCCCCAATGGTCTACGTGAAATTATTATATAAATGTTATACTTGTGAGCAATTGAATTCCACATCTCTCATATACATCAATCTAATGAGCCTTTTCAAACCAATGCATAAAAGTAACCCAAAATCCTAAATCCCCAAAATTTTCTCAAGAACCTTAATTTCTCCATTCTCTAAGTTTTTGAAGAACATTGATGAATCTAAGTCTCAGAGAACAATTTTGACTCTAAAATCAAAAGTATTCATGGAGATTTGTCCCTTAAACGATGAATTTGGAAAATTGAATAGTAGAGGGAATAGTGTGTGCATTCCTTGGATTTTGATAATGCGAGTGAATGAGTAGATGAAATTCAGGATTTATGGAGAACCCTAGTCCAAAACACAAGGGGTTTTGTGGAAAGTGATGAAGCAATGGAGAACTTATCACACTTCTTCTCACTTTTCTTCTTTGGAGGTTGCAACAATGGGGAATGATGAAGAAAAGGGAAAGTTTTTATTGGGGGAAGAAAGGTACATGTGCGATCGGCCTGTGCGATCATCCAACGGGTCTATGGCTCAGACACTGCCTTATGTCCCTTCTGCTCATTCACTACCTGAAATATCAAAGAAATAAAACAAGTGTAAACTAACAAGAATGAAAATGAAAATTTTTATATACAAAGATAACAGTGCCAAGCGCGCTTGGTTTACGTCTCTGAGCTTGATGATCTCAATCTTAGGCGGTTGGGGCTTCCATAATATAAACTATAAAGCTTTCCTCCAACATCACATTGGCTAAGTAGGGCTTGCAGCGTTGCGGTTCACAGTGAAATATGCTCCTAACTCGTTGTAGTATAGTGGTAAGTATCCGGCCTGTCACATAGGTGACCAGGGTTCATTCCCCGGCAACAACACCAAAAATATGATGGAGGTAAAGTTTTATCCGTAATACA
>JAENJI010000602.1:0-78984 GCA_018901935.1 Pugionium cornutum
GTGTTGCATTATTTTTGGAATTTTTAATATAATCTAATATATGTATAGTTATTACACTACTTGTTCGTTTTTTATACTTATCATGTAGAGGATTTTATATTTTTAAAGACTAAAGTGCTTCGTTTTGGTGGTCGTAGGTGGCTGCGGCTACGGCTGCGATCAACCTTGCGGCTGCGACTGCGACAAATGTTGTTCGTTTGTTTACCGTCGGCGGTTGTAGTTGCGGTTGATCACAAATTTTTAGTCGCACCGTTGTTTTAATCAGCGGTCAAAAAAATTATGACGCAGGACACAATGTCTGATCGCTGCGTCTGTCGCATATACCTGCAATAGCTAAACGAACAATATGTGTATGAATGTCTACGTTAATTTTATTTTTGTGAAACTATTATTATTATTATTTTGTTTGCTAATTATAAAATTCCGACCCATTATATCTTTTTTACTAGTTAAAGATATCAGTGTTGTTTGTTTGGTTGCCATAAACAGTTACGGCTGCGACTACGGTCAATATTGTTTTGTCAAATGTTGTTCTTTTACTTGTATGATTGATCACAGATTTTTAATAAAACGCTGTTATAATAGCGTCGAAAAATTTGATGCTAAAACCATTCCCATCTTACCTTAATAATGATGCGTCAAGTTCACTGTAGTGAAACGCTAACTCCGATGTGCATGTGTTGACAGAAAACTCAAATTGCTTTTCCCATCACCAATCTCGACTTTGAGATTGAGTAACATCGATGTATTGACATTGAAAATGATTGATACATTTTAAAACCAAAAAAGAAAAGATTGATACATGAAAAAAACACAATTACTCAATGATATAAGTCTACTATGCATGAGAATCATAGCTCCAACAAAAAGGGTCCTACAGACAGAGAGACAGGCATCACGGACTCCTATAGTCTTCATCGGGAAATGTCAAATATCGTCTCTTCTCTCTCTCTCATTACAAAACATCATGCAACATGCTATGTTTGGTACAACTTGTAATTATACCTTAATCATTTTTTTCGATCTATTAAAGGCAGTTCCCTTTTTCTTCTCACTTTCTCGATAGCACAAACCAAAAGGGGAAAAAAGAGGAAGAAGATAACAAAAAATTGCACTTCAGTTATGAAATCCATATATATTTTTTTGGCCACACTCATCATTTTGATATAATCCAGATCTGTATGTACAAATCTATGTTCAAATTGATAGGAAAAGCCAAAATCATTAGGGAATGAACCATGTTCTAATTCTAAAATATATATATATATAATTTGGCTAACTTAACATGTTTTTACTACATGAAGTATATTACTAGACGTATATACTGTCATCTGATCGTTAATCCTGGATTTATATTAATTTGTGACAATATATAGATCGTAGATTTAGTGTTAATATATTGATCAATGCCATATTGACTTATCTTGGCAATTGGCACAATTAATTACATTTAAACCTAGATTACCTTTCTTGGCTTTTTCTATGTGTAATTGTATTGTTTATATTATAAAATATATGAAAAGATTTACAAATTACAAAAAGGCTTTTTGAGTTCCTAAAAACTTTTTGGGAGTCAAAGATGGCTCTTTTGAAAATTGAGTTCCTACCCATATGATTCTGTTCTTGGCTCAATGTTATACAGCATTGGCGACAAATCTATCAATGAAGATTTAAACTTTAGTGCTATGTTTCATCCTTTTAATCCATCAAATCTATCAATGAATGAAGAGACTTCGAGAAAGGAAGAGAATGGCCTTTTCAAAGAAAATAAATTTATTATACGACTAAACTTATTTTCATTCGTATTTTTTGATATTTTTTTAACTACATAAATTGTATTTTTCTTTCATAAACTACACAAATTTTATAAATTATTCTAATTTTATAAATTTTATTAATATTTACACGTTAAATAACTACTAAATATGGTTATAATTCGAAAATCTAGTTTTAACTTGGGTTTATTGTGAAATTAAAACAAAATTTTCGAAGTAAAACAAGGTTTAATAACAATTTAACATGTAAAAATTAACGCAATTTCTGTAATTAGAATAATTTATAAAGTTTATGTAGTTAACGAAAGAAAAATATAGTTTATGTAATTTATAAAAAACCCAAAAAATACGGATGAAAATATATTTATTCGCATAAAAATTCGTCTAGTTGACGAAAGTAAATCCAAAGAAATAAAATAGCTTTCTCAAGTATTAACGGATCAACTAAACCAGTAAAAGCAGATCTTCTATAAGAACATCTCCCAGATCTTTCAACATTTATCTAAACAACAAAAAATTTTATTCCTACATTAATTAATTCTTTGTTTTGATGATAACAAATCCTCTTTCAATATAACCTTTATATAAAATATGCATACACTTTAGTGCCTTGAAAATTTCTTCCTCATTTTCTTTTGGTCTTTTCCTGTCATTTGGCATAACCAAAGAGTCAGGCACATTCAGACATTCTCAAACCCTAAAACCCAAAAGAAACTTACATGCTCCTTGTTCTTGTTCTTCTTCTGATCCTCTCTACAAATTAAACCCAAATTAACTATATCTTTCTTGTTTGTATACTGTTCTAAATTTAATATTCTGTTCATCTTCTTGTTTTCTTGCAAGATTCTATAAGAAAAAGAAGCAGCTGTTCTTGTTCTTTAGCTCTGTTATAAATCAAAAAACAAAAAATATATATATTCAAGATGATTCCAGGAGATCCATTTTCTATTTCATCATCCATGGGAGGGTTTGTTCAACAAGATCCCTACCTTCATCATCTTCAGCAACAGATCCCTGACGTTAACCCTAATCCTCAAGCTAAACCAAACGTTTCATTAGCCAAGAAGAAGAGAAACCAACCTGGCATTCCTGGTAACTCGTTCACCACCATATATAATACACTCACATTTATACATTGTTCAAATAATCACAAATTCAATTCACATATTTATATATGCGTTACAAAAAATAATGATACATCGACTGTATCTATACACATTTATATGGACAGATCCAGATGCGGATGTCATCGCTCTATCGCCAACAACACTCATGGCGACAAACAGATTTGTCTGCGAGATCTGCAACAAAGGGTTTCAAAGGGACCAGAATTTACAACTCCATCGCCGTGGTCATAACCTTCCATGGAAGTTGAAGCAGCGATCGAACAAAGAGGTGGTGAAAAAGAAAGTATACATATGTCCCATCAAGACTTGTGTTCACAACGACGCCTCTAGGGCCCTGGGAGACCTCACCGGGATCAAGAAACACTATAGTCGCAAGCATGGTGAAAAAAAGTGGAAGTGCGAAAAATGTTCTAAGAAATATGCTGTTAAGTCTGATTGGAAGGCGCACGCTAAAACTTGTGGCACTCGTGAGTACAAATGCAACTGTGGCACGTTGTTCTCCAGGTACTCTTTCTTTCTTTTGCAAGATAACTTAATTAGAACTAGGTAATCAATCCTTCTGCAGCAATATCGGATACAAGAAGTTTCATGTAAGAATGTTAGAAATTAATAAACTTGTGACATGCGGCAGCGACCTGCGGTCACGGTCAGACGTTACGGTTAGACGCAATAATATTGTTGTTCGTTTGATCGCCGCAGGTTGTCGTTGCAGGTTGTATCGCAATTGTTTGATCGCAAACGCTATAATTTCGCAGTGATTAAAAATTTTGATCGCAGCTTTCTGCGGTCGACCGCTGCGTTTGACCGTAGGAACCTGCGGCGGTCAAACGAACAACGTTTGGCCGCATGACGCAGCCGCATGTTCCTGCGGCTACGAAACGAAGAGGCCTAAAATCTAATATAGATAGGTGCGTGTATATACGTTTAGTGTCGGCATGAATGTGTGCGATGGCTTGTGATTATATATTGAGAAGTTTGATTAGAGCAAGCATTAGTTAAGAACTTTCTAACTTTGTGGAGCAATATTTTTATTTTTGTTTTTAAGTTTATGAAATAAAAGCTGCATATTGTATGAGTTTCGATATTTAATATATATCGATATGAGCATCTATTTAGTTTGTGTGTTTGTTTGTGTACATGTCTATTTGGCTTCATTCACACGATTGAGATGAACTATACATATATAAAATAATAATTAAGTTTTGTGTTTGCTTCTGTCTTCATGTCGTGAGTTTGCATAGGAGAGATAAATGCTTACTCCAGCCAAGAATGTCTTTGTTTGCCAATGATTTCAAATTCAATGCTGTTTAATATTCTCGTCGGTTCTAATATAAATTAACTAGATTTATATCCACGTTATGCGTGGGAAAAAATATTCGTAAATTTTATTTTATTAGTAAATATAAATTAAATATTTATATAATTTTAACTTTTATTTAAAATATTTTTAACATGAATTTTTGTATATATAAATTAAGAAAAGAAAACTAATTATTTTTCATAAATTTAATAGTATTTTTTGTTAGTTTAATAAAATATATTAATAATCTAACCAAATTAAAACAATGACATATATTATAATTATTCGAATAAGTTAAGACTATTTATATATTTATTTGAAATTTACTCTAATGATGAAACGTAAGCATGGTATTTCTGTTAACAACACGTGAGAGTAAAGTTATTTTTTAAATTGTTTCTCAAATAATATATTAAGGATTAGGTAATAATTTAAATATATTTATATTTATTTAAAAGTATTTATAATTAACGTATTAAAAATTTAAAAAAATAAAATGATTATTTTTGCAAATGTAATACTATTTTTTGGTTAGTTGAATAAAATATATTGATTCTCTAACCAAATTAATATTAGTGGTATGCATTGTAATTATTCTATTAACCTAAAACATTTTATATATTTAAACTGAAATTCGTTGTGGTGTTGATACGTCATCATGACATTTTTATTATTAACACGTTATGGTAAGGTTACTTTGTTAAAAAATTTCTCAAATAATATATTAGGGATTTACACAATTGAAAAAGTTTTTAAGGTTAGTAATAAATAATAGATCAATTATAGGAAAGATAGTTTCATCACGCATAGAGCCTTCTGCGACGCATTGACTGAAGAGGGTGCGAGGATGAGTTCACTCAGTAATAACAATCTAGCGATCTCTACAACTACGACGGCTACGAATCTGAATTTTGGAAATGATTCACATGTTACTAATAATCCAAATCTTCCTTATGGATTTGTTCACCGAGGAGTTCATCATCCCGACATTAATGCTGCTATCTCTCAATTCGGTTTAGGGTTTGGACATGATCTAAGTACAATGCATGCGCAAGGTACAACATATCTCCTCATCCGTCCTAAACTCTATACATATATGTGAAAAGAGATATTGTATATTACCTAGATAGTTATTCATATGTAAGCGTTGAAGGTATTATTATATATATAAGGGTTTACTTCCGTCTAACTACACAAAATTATGCGAGTAAACCTATTTCCATCCGTACTTTTTGGGTCTTTATTTAACTACATAAACTGTATTTTTTTTTCATAAATTACACAAACTTTATAAATTCTTCTAATTACATAAATTCTATTAATGTTTATGTGTTAAATAACTACTAAATTTTGTTTTAATTCGAAAATCTAGTTTTAATTTGGTTTTATTTTGATAATAAAACTAGATTTTCGAATTATAACCAGATTTAGTAGCTATTTAACGTGTAAACATTAACGAAATTTCTGTAATTGAAATAATTTATGAAGTTTATGTAGTTTACGGAAGAAAAACACAGTTTATATAACTTAAAAAAGACCCAAAAAATACATGTGAAAATAGATTTATTCGCATAAATTCATATAGTTGACGGAAGTAAACCCTATATATAATTCATCGTTATAAATAATTTAGATAGAGTTTAGGATACATTCGTATATAATTCTCATTTTTCACACTTTCGCTATGTGTAGGTTTATCTGAGATGGTTGAAATGGCTTCCACCGGAAACCACCACCTCTTCCCATCGTCAGCCCTCCCTGATTTCTCCGGCTACCACCACAATCAACAGTTCCAAATTCCAACAACTTCCAGAAACAGTAATCTCACCTTATCACCATCTTCAACTCCACAAGGACTACAACAAAGCTCAGCTTTACTACCATCGTTACAACACCAAACCCTAAAAGACTCGTCGTTCTCACCACTCCTCACTTCTTCCTCTGAGAACAACAACAATAACAATAACAACAAAAACAAACCCTTCTCTCCAATGTCGGCCACTGCTCTCTTACAAAAAGCTGCACAAATGGGCTCGACTAGAAGCAACTCCGCCACCGCTCCGTCCTTCTTCGCCGGTCCAACAATGACGACATCCTCTTCCCCAACTTCTCCACCTCCTTCTCGATCGTCTTCTCCAATGATGATCCAACAAGAAAGAAACAACTTTAACACCAATGTCTCAAGGGAGAATCACAGTGTTGTTCCTCTTAGTGATGTAACCACGACTAGTGCGGAGAGTCATCCCTTTCGATCGGACCGGTCGGGTCTAAACCCAGTTCAACACATGGGTCTAACCCGGGATTTTCTTGGAGTGAGCAGCGAGCATCGCCCTCACCAAATTGGGCGTCGTTCGTTTTATCCTCAAGAACTAGCAAGGTTTGCTCCAATGGATTAATTGAATTTCTGTTTAATTAAATCCGGTTTATTTACAACATATTTAGACTGAGTCAAGAGAAAGGTGGAGATCGGACAAGTTTTCGGGTTTAGGATTGTAAGTCTTTTTGAGAAGACAATCGTATCCCCTTGTAAAATGGACAAATGTTGATAAGACATCGATCATCATATATTCATATCAATTTACATTGAATATTACGTACTTTTACTATGTTTATGAGTATCGACATCTTATATTATACCATGATATGCATTATTCCTGTATTTATATTTGAAAAATATCGTTTTGTGGATCCATGCATTATTCCTTTATTTATAGCTAAAGTCATAAAACAAAGTTATGTATATTTTCCTACAAAATCATGATAGTTAATTGGTTACGAGGAAAAATATATAAAAGTGATTCGATTTGTTTCATGGAGTTGGTACGTTTTTGATAACCAAAATCTCCTTTTACCGGTTTAATTTCGCTACTGACTCGGTTGGTACTCTTTTAACATTTTGGGCCCATAAAATATTATCTCAAGCCTACATTGTCTACTGCGTTTAATTAGTTCGGCCACTTAAGGCCTTAACAAGCCCAAGAAGCCCGTATTCCCACGTGGCACAGCTAGTCCGCTATGCAATATTCTAGGCATGCGTGTCTGCTATTGATTGGTAAAAGTTTACTAAAACGGGACCCACTTAATACAATTTCCACGTGGATCATAATGATTGGATATAACAACGTGGTTTTACTAGTTTCACTTAAAACATAGAAATCAAAATCCAAAAGGTTTCGAATTCGTTCGAAGACGATAATCGATTTCGCATGAGCTTGTATCGGATCGAACAGATTCGTTCTACGTTCTTTGTCTCTCTGATTCTGAATATTCCAAATCTGTGGGTGTAACTTGCCGTATACACTCGTGTATGTTTACGTATTAAAATCGAGAATGAATCTGATCCGAGTCTGGTCAGGGATGGATTTCTTAGCTTGGAGAGGAATAGCGTACACATTTCTTCTGCTCAACTTTGTCTTCGCTTGCCAACTTCTTCTTCTCAAACCTCTCGTGTCTGCTTTAGGTGATTCTCTGATGGATTTTTCCATTTTTATTTCGTTTTCCTGTGGTAAATTTGATTGTTTAGCTGATTTGGGAATCTTAGGGTTTAGAAATCCGCACTGAATGGCGATCTCCCTTCTATATTTTATCCTGGAATGTGCTCTTTTTGGTTGTAATCTTGTGGCAATCTTCGACACTCATTGGTATTGAGGTTTACTTATGGTGGAATCGTAGTTTGGAATCTGTCGGGTTTGGAAACGTACTTAATTCCGTAGGAGTGAAAATAAGCAGATTTTCTTGCTGCACATTACGAATTGATCAAATTTAGAAACTATGTTGTGAGTGAGAGTGAAGCAAGCATGCATTTTGGTATGCACGTTGAGTTTTTTTTAAAAAAATTATTTACACATGCTAACATTACTGGTTAATGGTTATTTTGTACAGATGGTCAATCTGTAGATGCTGCTGAGTTATATGAGAGGGCTTCACAGAGTATCAAGGTCAAGCGTTATAGCGATGCCCTCGATGATCTGAATGCAGCCATAGAAGCAGACCCTTTACTTTCGGAAGCGTATTTTAGGCGTGCGTCTGTGCTTCGTCATTTTTGCAGGTATAGATATGACAAAATTTAATGGATTTTTCATTCAAAAAATTAATCGAAAAGGCCGGAAGTTGACATCTCTTCTCTGTCACTATGTTATAGATACGAAGACTCTGAAACAAGCTACCAGAAATATCTAGTATTTAAACCAGGAGATTCAAATGCTGAGAAAGAGCTCTCCCAGCTTCATCAGGCTAAGAGTGCTTTGGAGACTGCGTTGACTCTCTACGAATCAAAGGACATTGGAAAGGCTCTTGAGTTTGTTGATAAAGTTGTTCTTGTCTTCTCTCCAGCTTGCTCCAAGGTTCTCTTCTTTTTTTATCTTCTTGTTGGCTATTGTCAATAAATTTTATTACTTTTTGACGGTGCAGTTCCTTATTGTCCACATCGTTTTCTCACTTCAGGCAAAGCTTCTCAAAGTTAAGCTCCTTATGCTGTCTAAAGACTACTCTGCTGCAATTTCCGAGACTGGTTATATTCTCAAGGAAGATGAAAATAACCTTGAGGCCTTGCTCCTTCGTGGCCGTGCCTACTACTATTTAGCAGATCATGATGTTGCCCAAAGGTTTGGTCTAAGTGCAACTCCATTTCTAATTAGAGAGAGATTGGATTCAAAACTGATATACTTGAGTAAACTCTCTGTTTCAGACATTACCAAAAAGGGCTCCGTCTTGATCCAGAACACAGTGAATTGAAGAAAGCATACTTTGGATTGAAAAAACTGCTCAAGAAAACAAAAAGCGTTAGTCCTGCAAACGTCTTGGTTTTCTTATAAGACTGATATAGCAGCCAAGTCTTTGTGTTAAAAAACCTGCATGTGCTCTATTGCAGGCAGAGGATAATGCAAACAAAGGAAAATTACGAGTTTCAACAGAGGAGTATAAAGAAGCTATTGCTCTAGACCCTGAGCACACTGCACATAACGTTCATCTCTATCTTGGACTATGCAAGGTCTCAGTGAGACTCGGCCGTGGAAAAGACGGCTTAAATAGCTGCAATGAAGCACTGACCATAGATCCAGAACTGACTGAAGCTTTACATCAGGTTCATACCATTAAGCTTTAAATCAAACCATCCGTAACTTTGATCAAACAAACAGGTTTCTGACTACTACTTCCTCAGCGGGGAGAAGCTAAGCTTATACTTGAAGATTGGGAAGGAGCTGTGGAGGATTTAAAACAAGCCGCTCAAAGCTCTCAGGTTGGTTAAAAATTCGTATGTATAATATTCTATGTTTGCTGATACTTGTTAATGGAACTTAGATCTTTAGACTCAACACACATCTAATTGTCTCAGGACATGGAAATTCATGAAGCACTCGGTAGAGCAGAGAAAGCATTGAAGATGAGCAAACGAAAAGATTGGTATAAGATTCTTGGAGTTTCCAGAACCTCCTCTATCTCTGAAATCAAACGAGCCTACAAGAAGCTTGCTTTACAATGGCATCCTGATAAAAACGTCGACAATCGAGAAGAAGCTGAGAACAAATTCCGAGAAATTGCTGCAGCTTATGAGGTTAGAGAAAAACCCACAATGCCCTTTCTTTCACTTTTTTACACACGGTAAATCTAACCCATGGATTGACCTGCAGGTTCTAGGAGATGACGATAAGCGGGCGAGATTTGACAGAGGAGAGGATCTTGAAGATATGGGTGGAGGAGGAGGTGGTGGAGGATTCAATCCGTTTGGTGGTGGAGGCGGTGGGCAACAGTATACTTTCCATTTTGAGGGCGGGTTTCCTGGTGGTGGTTTTGGAGGCTTCGGTTTCTAACTTAGACATGAACGAATCATGTAACTTAAGATTAATCTTTTCAAGTTATACTAAAAAAAGACACGTTTTGCTTTCTTTTATCAAAAAGTTTTGTGATCGCAATCTTAATGTTGTCTCATTACGAATCAAAAACAATAACATGGTAACACAATCTCAAAGTACAACAAACTTAAAGCAGCAGCAATGGCTATCAAAGGTGGCAATTCTGATCCCAAATTAGAATCCGATTCTCTCTGCATCAGATGAATAGCTGAACTAGGCAATACGGAACTGCCTTTCTCTTGTGCCGGAGCAGGAACCGAGCATTGCTAAAGGCAGCAGTGGCGCTCACAACACCGGTGGTACAAGCGGAAATTACCGTTTTGCCCATCACCAGATTGCGTTATTAAGGAGTTACCAAACGGTTTGAAAATGAGGCATGGTTAATACTTAATTTTCAAAATCGTCTGAACGTTTTATGGAAGACATCTTTTTTTTTTTGAGGCAGCAGATCACTTTATCCATATATTAACGTGCACTTGGTTTATTATTCAAAGCTTAAACCAATTGCCCATTTCGAGCCCAAACAAAAGGTTCACCAACACAGGAAAATTAAACGAAACATATTTTGAGTCGATACAGAAAGTCTTCTTTTTCGCATACAGCAACAGAAACCACCTCCCAAGTGCATGAGGCTCTTCGATCACAAAGCTTAGAGGCTCTTCGATCACAAAGCTTAGAGGCTCTTCGATCACAAAGCTTAGAGGCTCTTCGATCACAAAGCTTAGAGGCTCCCACCACGAAGACGAAGAACCAAGTGAAGAGTCGACTCCTTCTGGATGTTGTAGTCCGCAAGAGTCCGACCATCCTCAAGCTGCTTCCCAGCAAAGATGAGTCTCTGTTGATCTGGAGGGATCCCTTCCTTGTCCTGAATTTTCGCCTTGACGTTATCAATCGTGTCTGAACTCTCCACCTCCAAAGTGATGGTCTTGCCAGTTAAGGTCTTGACAAAAATCTGCATCCCACCTCTCAAACGAAGCACCAAATGGAGGGTGGACTCTTTTTGGATGTTGTAGTCAGCGAGTGTGCGACCATCCTCTAGTTGCTTACCAGCGAAAATAAGTCTTTGCTGATCCGGAGGGATACCTTCCTTGTCCTGGATCTTAGCTTTGACGTTGTCAATGGTGTCGGAGCTTTCAACCTCGAGGGTGATGGTTTTGCCGGTCAAAGTCTTGACAAAAATCTGCATACCTCCACGAAGACGAAGGACAAGGTGGAGGGTCGACTCTTTTTGAATATTGTAGTCAGCAAGGGTCCTGCCGTCCTCGAGCTGCTTCCCGGCGAAGATAAGTCTTTGCTGGTCCGGAGGAATTCCTTCCTTGTCCTGGATCTTTGCCTTGACGTTGTCAATAGTGTCGGAGCTCTCAACCTCGAGGGTGATAGTCTTGCCGGTCAAAGTCTTGACAAAAATCTGCATACCACCTCTCAACCGGAGAACCAGATGGAGAGTAGATTCCTTCTGTATGTTGTAATCGGCCAAGGTGCGACCATCTTCTAACTGTTTACCGGCGAAGATTAATCTTTGCTGATCCGGAGGAATTCCTTCCTTGTCCTGGATCTTTGTCTTAACATTGTCGATGGTGTCAGAACTCTCGACCTCAAGAGTGATTGTCTTGCCAGTGAGTGTTTTCACGAAGATTTGCATCTGGAAACAATAGAACAAATAGGAATAAGCAATCATAAATCAAATTAGATGCTGTCATTCGAAATCGAAACACCATCCAAACAGATCAAAGATAACCGTTCATAGCATACAAACAAAAACCTCTAGAAGAGAAGCCACAATATTCCCCAAAGCGATCACATATAAAGAGAGAACAAATAACTTAATACAATTGAAAATACCCACAACACAGAGAAACGCAAAACGAATGCAATAACTTGAATAGATCGTCACCAAGCCCTAATATTCTTAGAAAACCGCATAATCAAGAAAAAAACGAACGGGTGTATAAGATCATACAACATGCGAATCTAACATAAAAAGAACTACGAGTACAGATCTTCGCAAATCTTCTAAGAGATACAAACAGACGATATCATAAAATCAAGGCGCAGTATAGGAGAAAAGAACAAAATACCAAAGGAATCCGAGAACGGAACGATGAATGATTCGGATATCAGAAAAACGGAATAAAAACAAAAGAACCCAGAGAGATAGATATACCTTGAAATTTAAAATCGGAAGAGAGATTTGAAGAGAGAGTTTAGGATTTGGTAGAGATGAAAATGCAGAGAAACAAGAAGGGATGAATAAAATCCTTCACAGGAAAAGCCTTTTTATATTCGACGCAAAACCGACTCTAATCAGGATTTTTAGGAGGAGAAGAAAAATCTAAAATAGCAATTAAAGAAATCATCGTGAAATGAAAGGGAGGAAACGCAACACGTGTCGACATTATCACCGTTAGTTTCAATTAGACCGACTCAATTAGAACCATCCTACGGTGGATGGATTAGGTCAACAATATGACTTTTGCACCACTGGAAAGACACAAATAACAATTGACTATTTGTTTACTTCTAATTCCTCTTGATCTACCAATTTCTATAATGATAAAAATAACAAAAATCTACCAAATACTATTCTTGCAACCATATATATGGAGTTTAAAATTTATTTAAAGTATATTGATCTCTATTTATTAAAAGTATATTGATCTCTATTTATTAATTGTACATTGATTATGATAGTTGGATCTTCTTATTTTGTTGATAACAAATCAACATTTAACATAAAACCATATCTAATATATCTGGAAAAAATTAAATAGTTTATTGGTTGTATCATTTTTACGTTAATTTTAGATGTATAAAATTCGACTGTACCGTTTTTCGTAAAAAATGTTAAATTTTCGTATAAAAATATTATGTTATTGGATCGTCTTATTGTGGTCAAATTTTTCTTATGATATCAAACTTTTAATCCTAAATTTAAACTAAGGATTCTTTTAATATTATCAAAATTTATATATATATTAAAATAGGATATATGAGGGGTGTATTCAATTAAATTTTGGATCAGCTATTGTTTTTTTTTAAATTGAGTATTACTGGTTATAAGATTTGTAAACATTTACTAAAATTTGTAAATATTTACTAAAATCCAATGTTGTGTTTTCAAAAAAAAGTTCAAATCCATGTTTATTAAAAATATTTTTTAATCATTAATGATTTCAAGAAAAATTTAGAAATATTAGTTGAAAATATAAATATTGAACTTTCCTAATTTTAAGTCCGATTGCAAATTTTTTTTAATACTAAACCATAAAAAGCAGCAACAATCTTATTAAAATTCAAAATATTCCAAATAATTGGCTGAATACATCATTTGAGTTTTTAATCTCTCAATTTCATGATAAGTAATATTTTACATTATTAATTTTGTGTTTCAAATAGTTGATATTGTTGCACGTTCTAAAAAATCTGACGGACCTCAAATGTCGGTTTGGATATTATCAACTTCTATATGTACAAACCCGAAAGGCGTAAAAACGGAATATTAAACCGGAAATCTTGAACCGGACAAACTTGCGAAAATAAATGCCGGTTTTCGGGTTTCATGGTTGAACAAGAGATGAAGATTGAAGTTTTCAAGAGGCGAAAAAATAACAAGTCCAAGGCCTTCTTTTTCTCCTCACTCTTCTGCTACAGACTCTCTCTCTCTATAGAATTTGCTAGAAAAATTATGAGGATCGTTGTCCGAAAATTCCTGTCTCTTACTCTCCCTCCTCTATCCTTTCTTCTCTGTTGTTACTGTTCTGTTTCATTACGAACTCAGACTCAGATTGATTTTCCTCCATAATGGCGTTTATGAGACTTGGCTCCAAATCCGAAGCTTTCCATCGCGAAGGCCAAACCTGGTACTCTTTTTCTGCATTTAGCTCACTCAATTATGGGTCTTTAGTTCTAGTCCCGAATCTAATGGGTTTCTTATAAATCTCGCTAATCCCTCTCGTGCTCAGCTCTCGTTTTTTTTTCTTTCTTCTTTTTGTTGATTATGGTTAGCTGTGATTGCTTTGGGACATCAGTAATCAGTTTCGTATGAAGAAATGTAAAGTTACAATAGTGGAATGAATCGATTCTGTTTTGGTTGATGTACGTGCCTGACTTTTTTCTTTGCAGGCTTTGCACCACGGGACTCGTGAGTGATGTTACAATAGAAGTTGGAGACATGAAGTTTCATCTCCACAAGGTTAAAAGTTCTAGGTCTTGTCTTTTTGAGTCCTAGGTTTGATTTAACTGCATAAATGTGAAAGCTTGAGGTCTAAGTAGGATATTTTCTAACTGTGTAATGTGTGTTCTTGATTTGTGGTTTAGTTCCCATTGCTCTCTAGAAGTGGGCTTCTTGAAAAGCTTATCGAAGAGTGTTCAACTGATGATGGAGCAGGTTGCGTTTTGAGTTTAGATGAAATACCGGGAGGCGGCAAAACGTTTGAGCTTGTAACAAAATTCTGTTACGGTGTGAAAATCGAGCTCGCGGCTTTCAATGTTGTTAGCCTTAGATGTGCAGCTGAGTACCTTGAGATGACTGATAACTATGGAGAAGGGAATCTCGTGGGTTTGACGGAGACTTTCCTCAACGAAGTGTTTGGGAACTGGACGGACTCCATCAAAGCTCTTCAGACATGCGAGGAAGTAATTGATTACGCTGAAGATCTTCACATTATCTCGAGGTGTGTTGATTCTTTAGCTATCAAAGCATGTGCTGACCCTAGCCTTTTCAATTGGCCTGTGGGAGGAGGAAAGAACGGAACTAGCGGACAAAACACTGAAGATGAATTGCATTTGTGGAACGGAATTTCAGCATCGGGAAAGATGCTGCAACCTACCGGTGAAGATTGGTGGTTTGATGACGCTTCTTTTCTTAGCTTGCCTCTCTTCAAAAGACTAATTGTTGCCATTGAAGCAAGAGGAATGAAGCTCGAGAACATCGCAATGGCGGTTATGTACTATACAAGGAAACATGTTCCTTTGATGAATAGACAAGTGACCGTGGATGAGCAAGTGGTTGAGACACCAAATCCTTCCGAAGCCGAACAAAAGGGTGTTCTGGAAGAGATTGTCGGGTTGCTTCCAAGCAAGAAAGGTGTCAACCCAACCAAGTTTCTCCTTAGGCTGCTTCAGACCGCAATGGTGCTGCATGCTAGCCAATCCTGTAGAGAGAATCTCGAGAGACGGATTGGAAATCAATTGGACCAAGCTGCTCTAGTGGATCTTCTTATACCAAACATGGGATACTCTGAAACTCTTTATGACGTGGAATGCGTTTTGAGAATGATCGAACAGTTTGTTTCTTCAACCGAACAAGCAGGCATCGTCCCTTCTCCTTGCATCATCGAAGAAGGACATTTGGTGAAGGATGGAGCCGATTTGCTAACTCCAACGACATTAGTGGCAACTCTGGTTGATGGTTATCTCGCTGAGGTGGCACCCGATGTTAATCTAAAGCTGGTGAAGTTTGAAGCCATCGCAGCTGCAATTCCTGACTATGCAAGGCCACTGGATGATGGAGTTTATCATGCAATCGACGTGTACTTGAAGGTAGTAAAAATGCTGTTTTTAATTTTAACCAATAGGTGTATTAAGATTTAAAGGTTTATATTGCAAATTTTGCAGGCTCATCCATGGATTACGGATTCAGAGAGGGAGCACATATGCAGACTCATGAATTGCCAGAAGCTTTCTTTGGAAGCTAGCTCACACGCAGCTCAGAACGAGAGGCTGCCTCTTCGTGTGATTGTTCAGGTTCTCTTTTTCGAACAGCTTAGG
Source organism: Pugionium cornutum (assembly GCA_018901935.1). Taxonomy (NCBI): domain Eukaryota; kingdom Viridiplantae; phylum Streptophyta; class Magnoliopsida; order Brassicales; family Brassicaceae; genus Pugionium; species Pugionium cornutum. The sequence goes on from JAENJI010000602.1 coordinate 15,824, forward strand.
CTAAGGACATCTATATCGGGATGGTTCCTTGTCTCAGAGAATCTAGACAACTACGAAAACCAAAATGGCGTCAATGTGGGTTTGCTTAAACCTAGAGGTGAGAACGTGAGAGAACGTGTTTCTGAGCTTGAAAAAGAGTGTATGAATATGAAACAAGAGTTGCAGAAGCTGGTGAGGAAGAAGAAAAGCTGGAAGAATTTCACCAGGAAACTTAACTTCAAGAAGAAATCAGAATGCTGCAAGCCAAAGGATCAAGCAACGCCAGCAATTTAGCTAGAACTGGTTAACACGTTCCATCGATCAAACTCCTCTGTTTTAATGCTTTAATGCACAACTACTAGTATTTTCTTCTCCTTTGTTCACTTAGGTAGGAGCCTCGATGATACCAAGTAATCAAGCAGATTAGCTTTGTTTTTTCTTGTTACTGATAAAACTCTGTTTTCGAAAGTTTTTGATCATTATCTTAGCATCTCGCTAAGAGTTTTGATGTTTTAAAGTTCTGCTGTCACAAGAGCTCTTGTTGGAGAACATTTAGTTACATTTCTTATGCAATTTTGGGGTGTTATTGTGCATCCCCACAGGAAACAATCTCAGACGCAAATCAACAGAAGGGAAATATAATCAACAAAGAATATCATCGGGGGTTAAAACAAATAGGAAGAGGAAGCAGAGTAATGTTTCTTAGCAGGATGGATAATCTTTGGGCGGTGGTAGAACTGAAAGCTCAGGTGTTTTCCCGTTCTCGACGACAAAAGCCATCTTCAAACCCCACATTGTATGGACTTCCAAGTGACAGTGCATAAACCAAACACCTGCAACAACATATGCATAGATCAGTTTATGTGCTTATCATATATGAGCATTGACAGATCATACCTGGATTATCAGCCCTGAATCTAATGGCAGCCCAACCACCGGTAGGTACCCCAACAGTGTTTCTCTCGGGCGGGTCAACAAGATTGAACTTAGCCGGATCTTTCTTGGGATCAAAGTTTCCAACTCCGGTTCCAACCACAAAGAAGTTGTAGCCGTGAAGATGGAAAGGGTGTGACTCAACGGTTACGAGATTGGTGTCCTGCAAGACAAGCTCAATTGTAGTATTGAACTTAACCCGGCTAAGTCTAGTCCCTGTAGATGTCCCGAGGTTAGCCGTGAGCGGCACACCGGTGTAATTAAAAGATTTTGGAGGACGGTCAGGGAAATCAGTCCTGAAAACGCCCGGAATGTTGAAGTAATGAGCTTTCAAAAGCGCGGTTTTCGGCATAATGAATGTGATATTGTTTATGGAGGCGGCAAGATTCGTCCCATTCACACAGGTCGGACACGAGTTAATGCCTAGCCCGATCGTGTAGAACAGTCGGCGATCAACTTTTAAAGGTACAAGAGCCGGAAAATTTGGTGCATTGAGGCTCTTGAGTTTTCCGTTATAGTTCAAAGCAAATGTTGTGTCATTAGGCAAAGGAAGTTTTGGTAAAATTGGTATGACCGTGTTTGGTATGCCTTTGTATTGAAGGATCGCTGTTACAGTTTTGTTGTCTACGGACACGGGAGCGTCCATGAACGGTCCAGCTGCCATAAAATAGCGGTTTGGAGAACGATCCGTTTTAACTAGAACGTTTGTGGTTTGACCTGGTCCGATCAAAATGGCTTTGGTTGTGAATGGTTTAGTGTAGACCGCATCGATTTCCACCACGGTCATGTCGTGGCCCGCGATGCCGAAGAATAGCTCGTCGTTTAAAGCCGCGTTTATAATCCTTAGAAGGTATGTCTTGCCCGCTTCTACCTCTAGCACGAATGTGTCTAAACAACAACCAAAAATATTGATTTCACTGAAACGATTTAGAACAAAAAATGGCTATGAAAAAGGTTTAGAATTATTACGTTTCTCTGAACAAGGAAAGAGTGGTCCGGGTTTTCCGTTGATTGTATGAGCATCGGACATGGGAGGCGGTGAACCTAACTGGTTGGCTTGGTTAACCGCCGTCTCAATGTCTCCATTCCACCATTCTCCTACAATCAAATAATAACCCGGGAAGTTAAGAACAAAAGTTCGGTAGAATAGGGTAAACCGGACGGTTTGTTTATTTTCTCTGACCAAGGATTATGTTGGTCTCTTGGTGTGGTTGTGGGAATGGAAACGGTTTTCCCGGTTCAGGCAAGATGACTATAGCACCGTACACGGTGGCTCGTAGCCAGAGGATGTGTGCGTGCCACCAGAGGGTCCCGCGTTGCCCGGTCACATTGAAATCATAAACATAACTCTGTCCGGTCTGGATAGGACACTGAGTTATGTACGCTGGACCATCCGCCCAACCATTCCGGTACTGTTTAAGCCCATGCCTGATAAAAACAAACCGTCGAATTTTTTATTCTTAAAATATGACTAAACCGGTTAGGCCGGTTTGAGACGTAGTAAAAGAAAGAGAGAGCTTACCAATGGATGGACATGTTGTATTGTACATGGTTAGTGACGTTGATAATGACGTGATCACCTTCTCTTGCGTAAACCGTGGGTCCAGGAAACATTCCATTAACCGTCACAATCGGTTTAGCATTACATAGCCTGCTTATATTCTTCATTTGAACCTGTTCCAAATTCCAAATCATTAGTATTTCGGCTTACAATTTGTATTCCGGTTTTATTTTTCAACGAGAAATCGAACACGTACATCGAATTGGTATTTCTTCACCACCGCGTCAACCGGAGACTCGCCAAGAAACGCAAGAAGATAAAAGAATAGAAAAAGAAAACCGGGATTTCGGAGTGTCTTCATTTGCGGTTCAATTTTCCGGTTTGGCGCAATGATGAAATTTTGTTTGTATTTATTCGTCTATTGCTTTGTGTTATACAGATTGTATTGGAGATATTTCAAATGCTTTTATAGTGTCATCATGTAACAAAAGGTTGGTGAAACTATCATAATATATATACATAGCTTTAGAAATGAGAGATTCAGTGAGAAAAATTGGATTAAATTACGTGATTATGATTTTAAAAAATGGATAATTATACAAACAAAGAAGAAGGCTTGTAAGCAACTTTATGAAAGACGTTGGGGAATCAGCGTAACGTTTGTTAATGATATGGAGTACCTTCGAAGTTGATATCTAAGCTTTTAAATAGTGTTTTTCACTTTTTCATTTATAATGAAAAACAAAATACCAATATTAATTTTACAGCGAAACTGGATTTTTCAGGTTGAATCTCAGCTAAATGATTTAGCCTAAATCATAAATTTTAAGCTATTGACTGGTCAAAATCCTACTTGTTGGATGAGATGATCAAACATTTTGGATCCAATAGCCCATATCTAAATTGATAAAATATATAATTTAAGTTAGAGTAATATCCTAAAATAGCACATGTTAAAGTTTTTCTTCCAAATCTAACATCATAAAATTAAATTTCCAAAAATAGTACAAATACTTATGTGAAAATACTTATTTATTCTAAATAAATTATACATAAATTTAAAGTATTGTATTTGGGTTCATTATTTCCAATTTAGGATTTAATTTTTTCTATTAAAATATAGTTTTAATGCATTTTAATTTTAAATTTATGTTATTATTGGAAATTTAAACTAATGATGCTATTTTTGGAACAAAAACTTAGAAATGTGTTATTTTAGACATTTGCCTTTTTAAGTTAATGGCCACATGCCCATAAGTAATATATTCTGTTTTTATGCATTACGATATAACTAAAAAATAAATATTAAAATTTCCGTTTCCGGTATAATATAGGCAGATAGAAGACCTCGATTTTTCTTTTATCAAATAAACGAAATGAGGATAATGATCTTGAGTCTTGACACTTAAATCTAGCCGACAAAAAAAGAAATGTCTAGCTTGTCTTCTTACGTAGCTTTTACGAACTTTAAATCCACACTATCTAATATTTATTTTGTTCTAATTCTCTGCACTTCGATAAATATTAACTCGCAATATTAGTATAATCGATCGAAAATAATTAATTTCAAAACAAATAGGTCTTTGAAATTTTTAATGGCCGGTAAATCAAATATACAGTTGGTTAATAAGAAAATAATATTTGATTAATAGACCCCTAAAATTTGGAATACTGCAATTATGAAATTAACATGAGAACAAAAATAGAATAAGTGCTCCATTTGGGATTAGTGTTATCAGTTAGAATTAGTTACTCTCATGCTTTGCTATACACATGTAATTTAGTCTATAAAACTATATAAAATCATGAAAATGCTTAAGTTAACCAATTTTTTAATATAAAATTATGATGTTTGTCACAATATCTCGTAACATATATTTTCAGTGTTAACATTTGGTGCATGATGAGTTTAAATATCATTTGGTGCGCAATGAGTATCATAAATATATTATGAAATTAATCTATTTTAAAAACAAAATATATAAATTAAATAAATATATACTAATATATTTTTCTAAAATAAGAATTTATTTATTTCCCATAAGACTCAGAAACAAACAAAAATAAATAAATAAAAAGAACGAATAAATAAGAATATAAACAACGAATATGTTGGATGTGTGTTACGCCCTCCAAAAAATTCAATTTCGATCGGTTAAGATTCAGTTCATTATACCAAAGACCCAATTTGAGAAAGTAGACGCACCATTATCGAGAAACAGCCGAAACAGTTTATTGACATGTTCGATCTTGCCAACTATCGAGTACCGCAGTGATCCTCCGTAAAAAAGTATTTATGACCATGTATGAGTATTTATGGTAATTAATGATTACAATTAAACGAGAAAAAACTCGTCATAATTTGGTAGATAAAATTAATTAGATCGAATGTGATTTTATCCTAAAAAAATTATCTGTTTTGTAATAATAAATCGTTCAAAATTTTCTTTTCTTTTCTAAGAATTTAAACACTAAAAATTGGTCTGTCAAATTCTGATGTAAGAAGTGAAATACAACCCAAAAACAAGAGTTCAAGGTCGGGAGTAGTAATGGCAAGAAAGCTAGTTTATGAAGAATGTATGTTGATGGATATTACAATGATTTGTTATGAGGTTTGTCTGAGGAGGGTTTTGTTTTTCCAACCACTTTGAGATATTATCGTATCTGCACCAGCCGTATACAGGTTGTTGTCAATCATTGATTAATTATATAATTTTTTTTGAAATATCTGAGTGTGCTGATGATATCGATTTAAATTACTTACTAAATAATCCGAGCCACCACTTTCTTTCAAATCCTGAGTCAAAACAATCTTAATTATATAAATAAAAAACAAAGTAATTTCGGAATCTAATTAATATCCACTAGATTCATATTCACGCAATGTGTGAAAAAAAATATTCGTAAATTATAATTTCTTAGTAAATATAAATTAAATATTTAAATTTTATTTAAAATTACTTTTAGCATTAATTTTTGTATATAAAAATTAAGAAAAGAAAAATAATTATTTTTTTACGAATTTAATAGTATTTTTTGTTAGTTTAATAAAATATATTAATTCTCTAACCAAATTAATAACGATGATATAATTATAATTATTCTAATAAGTTAAACTCATTTTTATATTTATTTGAAACTTATTGTAGTGATGACAGTATTTATGTTGATAACACGTCAGAGTAAGGTTATTTTCTTAAAATATTTCTCAAATAATATATTAGGGATTACGGTAATAACTTAAATCTATTTATATTTATTTGAAATTATTTATAAATTAACGTATAAAAATTTAAAAATAAATTTTATTGTTTTTACAAATATAATAGTATTTTTTTGTTAGTTGAATAAATTATATTTATTTTCTAACCAAATTAATATCAGTGGCATGTATTGTAATTATTCTAGTAACTTAAATTTTTTTATATATTTAAGCTGAAACTCATTGTGGTGTTGACACGTCAGCATGATATTTTTGTTATTAACACGTCAGGATAAAGTTACTTTGTTAAAAAGTTTCTGTCTCGACCGTGATTCGATCTTTATTCCCATGGTCTGGACGAAATAACTCTAACAAAATAATAAATAAATAATGAAAAGCCTATTGGTTGAATCGAACCAATTAATTCAACGATTAAACGAGTGATAATGTAACCGACGTCTCTTGTTTCGATGATAATTAGTTAATTATCGATTGTCCAATTCTTATGAACTCACTTACCATGTGTCTTCAGCCCAAGAAAGATTCACTGAATCCTGAGAGAAAATAATTCAACTCTCTATTATTACACTAATGAAGGTTTATGTTACTAAATTGATTTATTTTTAGGATAATTGATTAAAATAATATTATTATGGTTTCAAATATAACAACAATCATTTAAATTTACAAAATAGCATAAATTTAATATTAAATAATTAAAAACTTTTTTAATGAAAAAATTAAATCCTAAATTAGAAAAAAATGAATCTAAATATTATGTTTTAATTTTATATATAGTTTATTTGAAATAAATAATTATTTTCATATAATAAAAAAAATTTTGTTATTTTTTTCGAATTTTATCTTTAATATGTTAAATTTGTAAGATAAACTTACAATAATGTTATTTTAGGATATTTTATATTAATACAACTTCCGTTTTATCTTATAACATGTTTTATTTTATTTTTTTTGTTTCATTTGTATTAATTATTTTGAAATTTTCTTTGTAAAATGGAAATGCATTTAATATTTTGTGAGCAATCATTTTATGTATTATTTTTCATAAGAAGTTGAACTGTTTTAAAGTAAAAAAAAACATTCTTTTTTTTCTAAAATAATGATTCTAGAATTTTCACATATATTGATAATAGTTGATGGATAATATTTAATAATAAATGTATAATTTAATCAGTTTACGTACTTTCCAATAACTATACATCATTCAAATATTCAAAGTTTTAACTAATGCGTGTTAAAATATACAATTAATAATCAAAATTTTTAGAAAAATAAGAATATTTTAAACATCAAACTGAATAAATGATATTTATATAAAGAAAGTAAAATTTAAATATTTTATCTACGCCTGGGTTTTCGATTTATTCGGGTCAAACGAGTCGGTTTATACGGTTTTCGGTTATTTTGGTTTGTGAAAAAATGGTCCGAAAAAAAATATATAGGATATCGGTTCGGTTCGGATTGTTGGTTTAATCAGTTCAGTTTTCAGTATATAAAACCATTCCGAATTAAACCGAATATAATTTGATTTTCGGTTTAATGTTTTAATTTTAGATTTAATCGGTTTTTTGTTTGATAATTCGGATTTTTCGGTTAATTTTGATTTAATCTTTAGGTTTAACTCGATTTAATTCGGTTAATCGGTTTAGTTCGGTTTAGTTCGGTTTAGTTCGATTTAGTTCGGTTCAATTTTATTAAGTTTAGTAATGTGGGTACATCACGAAATCAACCGCATATCTCCCATTGTAGTTGACAATGCTTAGCCGATCCGAATAAAATTAATTATTTAGCCGATCGGTTTAGTGGTTATAATTAAATTAAAACTGAAACCAAAAAATTTCGGTTTGGTCAGTTCGGTTTTTTCGGTTTTCACCGAAAACCCAACCCTAATTTTATCTAATATTTCTACAAAATGAACATGAATTTGGACACGAAACCCGAAAGATCATAGTCTTTTGAAAAAAAAAACGAGAGACAAGAAAGATTGTAAAGATGAGAATCTTTATAGAGAACGAGAGACAAGAAAGATTGTTTAAGATGATGAGAATGATCTGTCCCATGTAGCGTTGTTCCCTTTTCCGACTAAATTACTTAACTGCCCAAACAACAAACCAGGCTTTATACACTTCGTTATCACAATTAATTATTTTAAATTGATTTTTTGGTTATTAATTTTTTGTTTGGATATTATAATTTCCGTACGCATTTGAAAATAATTTGACTATCTCACCGTTTCCAGAATTCTGACTTCTTTTTATTCACTTATCCTTGAAACTATTTTTTGTCTGTACGGAGATTTTTTTGTACTTGTTCATTCAAACTTGAAACTATTAAAACATTACTAGATTTACTTTCGCCAAATACATAAAATTATACGATTAAATTTGGTTATAGGGAGGAGCAAGTGGTCTAGTGGTTATACTACTTTTACATCCATCTCAAAGGTGTAGAGTTTGACTCCACCGCCTTTCGCAGGAGGATGCTAAATCTACGTATGAAGATATTGAACTATTGGGTCGGTCTTGTGACCCAATGACAAAAAAAAATTTTTTGGTTATAATTCAAAAATTAGATTTTAACTTGAATTTATTTTAAAATTAAAATTAAAATTTCAAAGTGAAACAAGATTTAATAATAATTTAACGTGTAAATATTAATAGAATTTCTATAATTAAAATATTTTATAAAGTTTATTTAGTTTACGAAAAAAACATAGTTTATGTAACTAATAAAAACCTCAAAATCTAGAGGTAGAAATATGTTTATTTGTATAAATTCGTGTAGTTGACGAAAATAAACCCAACAATATTTCACTGAATGTGAGAAATAATAAATTATAACTATAATAAATAATAACAAAAATCTAACAAATTTTATTTTAAAAAATTACTTTATTAAAAATTACATAACTATACATTCACGATTAATTCGAAAAAACGAAAAACGTGTTTATTACATTTCGTCACCTTAATCTATATATATATATATAAATATTCCATGCATCTGTTATTTCTTCTCATGAGAGGGATCAGTTTGAACCATTTAAACCTTTTAAAACATTTTATAATGAGCTAAAAGATGTACGTTATGAATAAAGAAAACTAGAGAAAATATTGTAGTTATTTATTATTATATTTCTGGAATATAAGCTGCGGATAATATTAGATAACAAGTGTGCTTTTTATGTTATGGTTCATTGAACATATTCATCTACAAGAGGAGCCCATGTTCCTTCCATTTGATGCAAATTTTAGTTTATTGGGGTTTGAATTTGCTTCCTGTCCAGTATGCATAAATCTACATGAATGTGTGTATATATAGGGTCAGATCTAGGTCCAAACAAAGGAAGTCCGTGCTTACGGCCCTCAATGTTAATATAAAAAAATCAGCCATTATTTCAAAAGTACTGTTAACACAAATAGTAAATAAAAGTAAACTGTTTCCTTGAGTTCTTTAGTTTGACTCTTTCTAACAACAAAAATTTTTAAAAATTAGAACGGCCTAATTTTTTTGTAGTATAAAACGGCTCTTTTTTTTTCTTGTGATTCTATTAAATTCAGGGTTGTATATATATATATACATAGTTTCTAAGTTGAATTATAGAGAGACAACTTAAATAAAAAAGCCAAAAAAACACAAATAAGTTACAGTGTATGGGTAACGAAATCCCAAGCTGTACTTCCATTTATGTAGGAGATGGTTGGGAACACGTGGATTATTATATCGATTCTGATAATAACATATTTTACTTTTTGTATTTTTGGCGTTTTAGGGTATGATTTGTGAATTGGTTAGTTAGGTTCGGTTCATGAGGATTTTGTGAACATAACACTTTAATAAATTATGGTACAGTTAGAGTTGTTGTAAGTAGTGAACTTTAGTATTGTCTCCTTTATATTTTATATGGTTTAGATTACATGTCATGCAAATATAATCGTTTTATATTAATCTAATAATAAAACCGCCTATCGACTATAAGCGTTTCTTTTCACAAATTCTAGCAAATAGGAGCCGCAATCGTGTTTACACATGTCAAATTCTTATTTTTTAGATAACAAAATCCTGAACCTTTTTAATTATTTCGAATTTTTTTTATTCTGTATAATCAGAACCAGCTCTGAATTCAATACGACTGCAAGCAAAATAAAATAATGGGCCGTTTTATACTAAAAAAATGGACCATTTTAGTTTTTTAAAAATTATGTTGTTATAAACAGTCGAACCAAAAAACTTATAGAAGCAGTCAGGGCCGGGCATGCCGTGCTTGCGGTCTTCAATATTAATACAAAACAATCAGCCCTTATTTTAAAAATATTTTTACCACAAATGGTAAATAAAAATAATCTGTTTCCTTGAATTTTCTAGTTCGAATCCTTATAACAACAAAAATTTTAAAAAATTAAAATGGTCCATTTTTTTGTAGTATAAAGCGATCCATTATTTTTTTTTGCTTGCGGCCTTGTTAAATTCATGGTCGGCTCTGGAAGTAGTCAATTTTTATTTACCATTGTGTTAAAAATACTTTTAGAATAAGGGTCGATTTTGTTGTATTAATATTGAAGACCGTAAATACGGAATTGATTTGCTTGAATCCATGCACGGCTCTGTGTACAATTATTATTGATATCTACACATATGATTGCGAAATAAATAAATAACCATATAAGGACATATTCTTCTTAGTACTCTGTGGAGTATAATGTCCAATCCTGATTTATTTTCGATTTAAGGATGGCGTTATAGCTCTCTCATTTATTAATCATTTTTGGTTACTCATCAACTGATAACGTCTAGTTTTGGACAGTTTTGAATTATATATATGAAGATGGTAAATTCATAACTGTCACCTTCACTGAATAAAAAAGTTCATCAAAAGTGTTTTTCTTTAAGAAGAACAAATACTTTTATACGAAAGTGGTTGAATCTAAAAATAATTGATGAATTTAGATATAGTTATGATATGGTGAGGTATGGCAAATCGTTAAGCAATTTATTTTATATGCGGTTTTACTTGATTAACATTGGAGTTGTATATATTAATATGTTATTGCATTATTACTTAAGATCACCATCATAGACTTACGTGTGAATTTATACTCATACCACTAACCGTGAAAGTAATTCAAACTAGTTCATATATCTTTAATATATTATTTGAGAAATTTTTTAACATACTAATCTTATCCTGACGTGTCAACACTACAACGAAATTCAGTAAATATATAAAAAAATTTAAATTATTAGAATAATTACAATAGATGACACTGCTATTAATTTGATTAGATAATCAATAGAGTAATACCCTAAAATAGCACATTTTAAAGTTTTTCTTCTAAATCTAGCATCATAAAATTAAATTCCTAAAATAGCACAAATATTTATGTGAAAATACTTATTTATTCTAAATAAATTATACATAAATTTAAAGTATCGTATTTGGGTTCATTATTTCCAATTTAGGGTTTAATTTTTTTCTATTAAAATATAGTTTTAATGCATTTTAATATTAAATTTGTGCTATTATTAGAAATTTAAACTAATGATGCTATTTTTGGAACAAAAACTTAAAAATGTGCTATTTTAGACATTTTTCAATTAACCAAAAAATAGTATTACATTTGCAAAAACAATAATTTTTATTTTTTAAAATTTTTATACGTTAATTTATAAATAATTTCAAATAAATATAAATAGATTTAAGTTACTATCTAATCCCTAATATATTATTTGAGAAATAATTAAAAAAATAACCTTATTTTCACGTGTTATTAACAGAAACACCATGATAACATGTCATCACTACAGTAAATTTCAAATAAATATATAAATAGACTTAACTTATTTGAATAATCTATTATCCATGTATCTTGGAATAAAAAACTACGTTTCGTTTAATATTAATAGAGATTGGTTTTAAGAACCTTAAAGATACAATATTCGTAAACCTGAATTTTTTTTAAATAAATTAAAAAGACGTTTTTTAACCAAAGGAAAAAGAATACTACTTTCTTATATATATTTTTTAACCATAGGAAAAAGAATATTACTTTCTTATGTGTATATATCTTTGAAGGTGGCACAAGCACCCATAACCTACAGACCTATAGATATATGTGTATGTATATGTAATTAATGTATACTTTATACTGATTTTGGATCTCTCTCTTTCTCTCTCTCTTCGACGGAACTGAGCTTTTTTTTGTTCTCTCTCTCTCTCTCTCTCTTTCTCGTGCTTTGATAAGAGTTTCTCTTGAAAGATCCGTTTCTAGACTTCTCACTGGATAAGTTAGAAACTGGCTGGGTCAACTTCCGATCATGGCGATTTCACAGGTGACGTCTTTTACTGTCTTTTTCAAAAACCCTAGTTCTCTGTTTTTTGTTTTTGTTTTTTTTTTCTCTCTAAATTTATGTTTATGGTGATTTGTACGGACTTCCATGGGGTTTTGTAGCTTTTGCCTCGGAGTTTGTGTAAATGGGCGTTTTTGGGGTTTTTGCTTATTTCTGCTCATTTCAGCTTCTAATAATTTCACCAGGTGGATCGTATTCGAGTTGAAGCTAGATCTCTCTCCATTTTCTGGATTTCCGACGTTGGGGTTGCAAAGATTGTTTCTCTCATCTAGGTTTCTGGGATTTTTTTTTCAAATCTGGAGATTCAGGCTCTTCTTCTGCTGTACTTGTTTGTGTTTAGTTTCATGGTTGACCTTTTTTTCTCTCTCTCTCGACGATCTGAATGCGTAGATCACACTGGATCTCTGCATTTTGTTGCTTTTCGTCAGCTTCACGATTCTCTTAGCTTGATCAAGTGAACTTGTGTGTTTTCTCTGCGTTGGGATTAGCTAGTTGAAGATTTTCCAGTAGCTTTTTTTTCGATTGAGCTTACCCTTCTTCTGTTTTTTGCTACGATGATCGATTATTCATTTAAACGATTACTGATAGAACTTCATCTGAAAATTTTCAGGTCTGAAGCTGATTCGTATGGTTTGGAGATATCCCTATTGGTTAAGCATATGATAGTTTCTGTTCTGTTCTTGGCTGCTCTATTAGGGCTTCCTCCATTTGGACCGACTTAGCTGATGTTGTAATAAAAGCGGTTTAAATCTCAGCACTAAGGTCTGCTCCTTAACTTAACTTAAGAAGCTCCATTGGTTACTAGACGAATCTTCAGTTGTTAGGAAAAGACTGCACAGAGCTGTAAAACAAGAGCGCACATAGTGGCTTTCTTTTCTCAGTGCTATTTTGATAGAAGAACCGGCTGATTCTGTATGGGCTGTGGAAGGAAATTAATTTAGCAAGGGAAACTCTTTTAGATCAAATCTGTGAATTCTGCTTGGCGAGCCTTTCTGTGAACTACGTTTGATTTGTGGTGTTAACCTCAAGTCCTCTTCTGAATAATAATATTTTCAGATAGATTTTGGATGGAGGCTGAAATTGAGAACGTGACCCCTCAGCTAGGGTTTATCCATAGAGTGGTTCCTGCGCTACTGCCAGTCCTTTTGGTTTCTGTTGGATATATTGATCCCGGGAAATGGGTGGCAAATGTCGAAGGAGGTGCCCGTTTTGGGTATGACTTGGTCGCAATTACTCTGCTTTTCAATTTTGTCGCCATCTTTTGCCAGTATGTAGCTGCTCGAATAAGCGTTGCAACTGGTAGGAACTTAGCTCAGGTATTTATGCCCCTTTCTCTGCATTTTTCCTGACTTGAAGATTTATATAAAACTGGGCTTTGACTGCTCCCCATAAGTGATAAAGTTTACGATTCAGTTTCTCATATCTGTTTTTTGGCTTGTTGAAGTAGAATTCTTTTAACCGCCTTCTATATTTCTCTAACATATTAATGGTCCTTACTGAGACAGATCTGCAATGAAGAGTATGACAAGTGGACGTGCATGTTCTTGGGCGTTCAGGCGGAGTTATCAGCAATTCTGCTTGATCTTACAATGGTAGTATTTGCAATCTTTTTCGTTCTTAAAATTTTAATTATATTGGTGGGAAAATGATTCCACTCATCTGACTTCAGCTTCCCATTCTAACAGGTTGTGGGTGTTGCACATGCACTTAACCTTCTCGTTGGAGTAGAGCTATCCACTGGAGTGTTTCTGGCCGCCATTGATGCATTTTTCTTTCCTGTTTTTGCCTCTTTCCTTGTATGATTGTGCTCGCCATCTTTTTTTTCTTCTTTTCTTTCTTTTTTCTCTGTGTTCTGGAATTAGCTATATCAGAAACTAGCTGACAAGCTTACAAATTTTACAGGAAAATGGTATCGCAAATACACTATCCATTTGCTCGGCTGGCCTGGTTTTTCTTCTGTATGTTTCTGGTGTTTTGCTGAGTCAGTCTGAGATCCCCTTCTCTATGAACGGAGTGTTAACTCGGTTAAATGGAGAGAGCGCATTTGGACTTATGGGTCTTCTTGGAGCAAGCATCGTCCCTCACAATTTTTATATCCATTCTTATTTTGCTGGGGTACCTCTCTCTCTCTCTCTCTATCTCTCTAATCTATGAAGAGGCAATACTCCTACTAAGCAGTTCACTTTACTCCAGGAAAGTACAACTGCATCAGATGTAGACAAGAGCAGCTTGTGTCAAGACCACTTGTTCGCTATATTTTGTGTCTTCAGCGGACTTTCACTTGTAAATTATGTACTTATGAATGCAGCAGCAACTGTGTTCCACAGTACTGGCCTTGTGGTACTAACTTTTCAGGACACCTTGTCACTAATGGAGCAGGTGTGGCTCAACGTTTTTATGTTTCTACTTGTCTGGAATTCATTTTTAAGAAGGCAGTTCCAGAAATGTCTTCGATTATTAATTATTTGGTTCTTGATTGTTGAGCGCAGGTATTTAGGAGTCCACTCATCCCAGTGGTCTTTTTGTTGCTCTTGTTCTTCTCTAGTCAAATTACAGCACTAGCGTGGGCTTTTGGCGGTGAGGCCGTCCTGCATGACTTCCTGAAGATAGAAATACCCAGTTGGCTTCATCGTACTACAATCAGAATTCTTGCAGTTGCTCCTGCCCTTTATTGTGTGTGGACATCTGGTGCAGACGGGATATACCAATTACTTATATTCACCCAGATCCTGGTGGCGATGATGCTTCCTTCCTCTGTAATACCGTTGTTCCGCATTGCCTCCTCAAGACAAATCATGGGTGTCTATAAAATTCCTCAGGTTGGTGAGTTCCTTGCACTTACAACGTTTCTGGGGTTTCTGGGTTTGAATGTTGTTTTTGTTGTTGAGATGGTATTTGGGAGCAGTGACTGGGCTGGTGGTTTGAGATGGAATACTGTGATGGGCACCTCAGTTCAGTACACCACTCTGCTTGTATCGTCTTGTGCATCCTTATGCCTGATGCTCTGGCTTGCAGCTACCCCGCTGAACTCTGCGAGTAACAGCACAGAAGCTCAAATATGGAACATGGATGTTCAAAATGCTTTATCTTATCCATCTGTTCAGGAAGAGGAAATTGAAAGAAGTGAAACAAGGCGGAATGAAGAAGAATCCATAGTGCGGCCGGAAAGTAGGGTAAATGATAAGTTGGATACTAAATCTGTTGCTAGCTCGGTCTATGATTTGCCAGAGAGCATTCTAATGACAGATCAAGAAATTCATTTGAGTCCGCTAGAGGAACGTGGGCTTGATGTTAAATTCTCTGCCTCCCAAGGTGGTCTTAGGGAAGACTCTGATGTAAAGGAACAGTATTTATCGCAGTCAGCAGTGGTCAATGAGGTTAGTGAGAAGGATTTGGTTGTTGAAACAAAGATTGAATCAACGAGTCCTGTAGAGAAGACAGTTAGCATGGAGAATAACAACAAGTTCACTGAAAAAGATGTTGAAGGAGATTCATGGGAAACAGAAGAAGCTACCAAAACTGCTCCTTCACTCAACTTTGCTGTTGTATCTGATGGTCCGCCTTCATTCCGCAGCCTAAGTGGGAGAAATGAGGAAGGGGGTAGTGGTACGGGAAGCCTTTCAAGGTTGCAAGGTTTGGGGCGTGCTGCCCGGCGACACCTATCAGCGATCCTTGATGAGTTTTGGGGACATTTGTATGATTTTCACGGGCAATTGGTTGCTGAAGCCAGGGCAAAGAAAATAGATCAGTTGTTTGGCGCTGATCAAAAGTCAGCCACTTCTGTGAAAGCTGATGCTTTTGGAAAAGATATGAGTAGTGGATATTGCATGTCATCAACTCCAAAGGGCGTGGAATCACAGATGAATTCAAGTTTATATGATTCACTGAAGCAACAGAGGGCACCCGGAAGTATCGATTCTTTGTATGGGTTACAAAGAGGTTCATCACTGTCACCATTAGTTAACCGTATGCAGATGTTGGGTGCATATGGTAACACCACAAATAATAATGCTTATGAATTGAGTGAGAGAAGATATTCTAGCTTGCGTGCTCCGTCATCTTCAGAGGGTTGGGAACACCAACAACCAGCTACGGTTCACGGATACCAGATTAAGTCGTATGTCAATAATTTGGCAAAAGAAAGGCTTGAAGCCTTGCAATCCCGTGGAGAGATCCCAACATCTAGATCTATGGCCCTTGGTTCATTGAGCTATACACAGCAGCTGGCTTTAGCCTTAAAACAAAAGTCCCAGAATGGTCTAACCCCTGGACCAGCTCCTGGGTTTGAGAATTTTGCTGGGTCTAGAGCCATATCGCGACAACCTGAAAAATCTTATTACGGTGTTCCATCTTCTGGAAGCACTGATACAGTAAGCACAGTAGCAGCCAATGAGAAGAAATATAGTAGCATGCCAGATATTTCAGGATTGTCCATGTCCGCAAGGAATATGCATTTGCCTAACAACAAGAGTGGGTACTGGGATCCATCAGCTGGAGTAGGAGGGTATGGCACGTCTTATGGTCGATTAAACAATGAATCATCGTTATATTCAAATCTGGCGTCACGGGTTGGACTGCCCTCGGGTTATGATGACATTTCTCAATCAAGAGGAGGCTACAGAGATGCCAATAGTTTGCCACAAAGTGCAACAACAGGGATGGGATCGCTTTGGTCTAGGCAGCCTTTTGAGCAGTTTGGTGTAGCAGAGAGGAATGGTGCTGTTGGTGAGGAGCTAAGGAATAGATCAAATCCAATAAATATAGACAACAACTCTTCTTCTACGGTTGATGCAGAGGCTAAGCTTCTTCAGTCGTTCAGGCACTGTATTCTGAAGCTTATTAAACTAGAAGGATCTGAGTGGTTGTTTGGACAAAGCGATGGAGTCGATGAAGAACTGATTGACCGGGTAGCTGCAAGAGAGAAGTTTATATATGATGCTGAAGCTCGAGAAATAAACCAAGTGGGTCTCATGGGTGAGCCACTGATTTCATCTGTTCCTAATTGTGGAGATGGTTGCGTATGGAGAGCTGATTTGATTGTGAGCTTTGGTGTTTGGTGCATTCACCGTGTTCTTGACTTGTCTCTAATGGAGAGTCGGCCTGAGCTCTGGGGGAAGTACACTTATGTTCTCAACCGCCTTCAGGTAAAACCCGCAATTTCTCTACATTGAAAGCACCATTTTGCAGGTTGAAACCGAACCCTGTGTGTTTTTGACGTGTACAATATTCAACAGGGAGTGATTGATCCGGCGTTCTCAAAGCTGCGGACACCGATGACACCATGCTTTTGTCTTCAGATTCCGGCCAGCCAGCAGAGAGCGAGTCCGCCATCGGCCTCTAACGGAATGTTACCTCCGGCTGCAAAACCGGCGAAAGGCAAATGCACAACCGCAGTCACACTTCTTGATCTAATCAAAGACGTTGAATTGGCAATCTCTTGTAGGAAAGGCCGAACAGGTACAGCTGCAGGAGACGTGGCTTTCCCGAAGGGGAAAGAGAATTTGGCTTCGGTTCTGAAGCGGTATAAGCGTCGGTTATCGAATAAACCGGTTGGTATGAACCAGGATGGAACCGGTTCAAGAAAAAACCTGACTGCAGCGTCTGTGTACGGATCATTGGTTTGAAAGGAGAACGTTTGGATCTCACATGATTAATAGACGCCGAGAGGAAGCCGAAGAATCAAAACCGAAAGTTTTGATTGCTGCTCGCTTCGTAATTGTGTATTAAGAAAACAAAAAAAGTTGGATTTTGTTGCTTCAGAACTTTTCGCTCTTTTTTACTGCCCTTTTTCATCTTAATTTGTTTGGTGGTAATGTTATGTTATATACATATTCATAGGAGTATAGGACCATAGGTACAAACCAAAATCCGGTTTGTGTAATTTCATGCGGAATCATTAAAAAATCGTCGGTTTGAATGGTTGAATCTGCTTAACCGGATCTCATCAACACACCTATCTTCTGCTTTCTAAAATCCTTCAATTTCTGGGTTATGTGATCTTCATTTCGGTTCCGGCGTAAAGGTGTCTGATCTCCCTCGCAGTTCCGGTTGTCCCCTGTATGATGACGAAATGTTACGTAAGCATCCTTCGCAGTATTTGTTGTTTGTGTTCAATAAGATGTCCGTACATCACATTGGGCTTGATGTTTCAAAGACAAGCATTGACCCGTTTTATGTTTTAGTGTACTCACTCCGTGCCGTGTTTAGCTTAGACCTTAGAAACTACACGTCGTTTTACGTGAGAAGAAATATCCGCTCTAAAGAAGAAGACTTTACACTTGCAACTTTTGTCACAGCGCAGAAAACTCCCGTCTCCTCTCTCTCTCGAATAATTTTATTTTAAGCTGCGTCCTTTTGGTGCTTGAAGCGATGACCATGGCAGCAAATCTCGCGAGACGGCTGATCGTAAACCGATCGACAAAAATCCTTGGAACTGTGAATTCTAGCTCAGGTTCGGCCACTTCCGTCGCTAGGGCTTTCTGCTCGTCCACCACTCGGATTACCGCGACCCTCTTCCCTGGTGATGGAATCGGTCCTGAGATCGCTGAATCTGTCAAAAAGGTCTCTCAAACAAATCTGTTTTTTTTTTCTTGCGCACAGTTTCTAGTTTTGGAGTTATAGTTCCGATATCTGTTCGATTGAATTTTGGACTGTGTACGATAATTTGCGATTTGTGGGAATTCGGTATATTAGTCGTCAATTTCATTGATAATATTTTTTTTCATGTGTGCTTTTCTAGGTGTTTACAACCGCTGGTGTTCCAATTGATTGGGAAGAACACTATGTTGGGACTGAAATAGATCCGAAAACACAGAGTTTCTTGACCTGGGAAAGCCTCGAATCTGTGCGTAAAAACAAAGTTGGCTTAAAAGGTCCAATGGCAACCCCAATTGGGAAAGGTCATCGTTCTTTGAACCTGACTCTTAGGAAAGAGCTGAATCTATATGCCAATGTTAGACCTTGTTACAGTCTTCCTGGTTACAAAACTCGTTATGATGATGTTGATCTCATTACCATCAGGGAAAACACGGAAGGAGAATACAGCGGCCTCGAACATCAGGTCTAGTTTGTTGGGTCGATGATCAAGCATTTCGGGTTTGTTCTTCTAAGAAATATTTCTCTGAATTGTTTGTTTTCCTGACTCATAATAGGTTGTTAGAGGTGTGGTGGAAAGTCTTAAAATCATTACCCGTCAAGCGAGTTTGAGAGTTGCTGAGTATGCCTTTCACTATGCCAAGACTCATGGAAGAGAGAGAGTTTCTGCAATTCACAAAGCCAACATTATGCAGAAAACTGATGGTCTTTTCCTCAAGGTCTGCTTCATTTTGTAACCCCAAAATATATTTACCATTTTCTTATGTGGACATCTAAACAACGGTTATAATGGTCTGAGTAGTTTTTTT
Source organism: Pugionium cornutum (assembly GCA_018901935.1). Taxonomy (NCBI): domain Eukaryota; kingdom Viridiplantae; phylum Streptophyta; class Magnoliopsida; order Brassicales; family Brassicaceae; genus Pugionium; species Pugionium cornutum. The sequence continues at coordinate 35,211 of JAENJI010000602.1, forward strand.
ACTGTTTATTCTGATACAGTGTTTAATTTCTTTAATAGTGTTGTCGTGAGGTTGCTGAGAAGTATCCTGAGATAACTTATGAGGAGGTTGTTATTGACAACTGCTGTATGATGGTAAGCTACTAAACCGTACCTTCCAAATTTTATTGTCCATTAGGCTAGTGATCTGGCTTACCTTGCAGATTTCAGAAGTTAGATTTCCCAGCAACTTTTTCCCACTATTCTTATTTGTGGAACACGTACATTCTCTTATAATATGTGACTAAAAATGTTGATGCCTGCAGCTAGTGAAAAACCCAGCACTGTTCGATGTCTTGGTGATGCCAAACCTTTACGGTGACATTATAAGCGACCTGTGTGCTGGATTAGTTGGAGGATTAGGATTGACTCCAAGGTGAAACATTGATTCCTTCATCTTTGCATAATATTGTGTAGCATGATTATGAATCTTAAGGCCTTATTATATTTGGTGCAGTTGTAATATCGGGGAAGATGGTGTAGCCCTTGCTGAAGCAGTTCACGGTTCTGCACCGGATATTGCTGGAAAGGTTAGTTAGTCTCATTATTGGAAAAAGGGTTTTAATCGATGCATCCGATGTTTAGGCCTTGATAAATACAAATGTTGAAAGATTAAATGCCTTTAGTATATGACTTAAGAAATTTGTTGTCCTTGATTTTGGTAACGTAGAACTTGGCGAATCCAACAGCTTTGCTTCTGAGTGGAGTGATGATGTTACGTCACCTAAAGCTCAACGAACAAGCAGAACAAATCCACAGTGCAATCATCAACACCATAGCGGAGGGGAAATACAGAACTGCGGATCTTGGAGGTACTTCTACCACGACAGATTTCACAAAGGCAATCTGTGATCATCTTTAAACACAGCTAAAAAAACCTCAATTCTTTAACGAATCTTTCGTTGGGGCTTGAGCCTTTTTTAGCCTCTTACGATTCTTCTCGCTTCTCGTTTACGATTAGAATAATAATTAGAAAAAGAAGAAGTTTACTCTTGAACTTCCTTGTTTCTCTCCCTCAAGAATGTCTTTTTATTCATAACTCAGCAAAAGTGATGTCTTTATTCACAAGAATTTTGTTTTTCTTGTTTGATTGTTTGGCTTCTTATAATTAAATCAGTTTATTAAATTTATATCCGAACTTTTCTGTGTTTTCACCTCAGTTGATATTTCACTACAGATTTGAAACTTTATCCGTACACAAAATAGTGTTAGCGCTGTTCGTTTGTCTGTCACACCGTCTGCGGCAGCAACCTGCGGTTAGATGTTGTAATATTATTGTTCGTTTGATCGTCGCATGTTGTCGCCGCAGGTTGTATCGTAATTGTTTGATCGTAAACGCTATAATTTCACAACGATTAAAATTTTTGACCGCAACTTTCCGTGATCGATTGCAGTGTTTGATCGCACAAACCTGCGGTGGTCAAACGAATAATGTTTGGCCGCATGATGCAGCCGCAGGTTCCTGCGGCTACGAAACGTGTTAAAAAAAAAAAACTTTCCTCCAATAGATCTGAATCTAAACCTCTCAGTCCTCTTCTCAAAATCATCATGTCTTCTTCCAGTTAGGATGGCATCCTTTTGGCTAATTCCTCGAAGTAAATACTCAGATCCCTCTTTTCAGATGTTTGTTTTCTTCCATATCGCTGGGGTTTTCGTTTGAACTCTACATTTGATTGTTTGAAGAATTAAGTTGATGATCTTTTAGCCTTTTCCAACGAACTTTCTCCCTCTCAATTGAAATATACTGACACAAAACAAGAAAAGGTGATGCATTTGTTGGAGTATTCATGTCACAATTGGTGAAAGGGAAAGGGTGGATTGATATAAAAAAGCCTATTAAGTATACTAACTAGGTAAAAATAGCTCATATCTCGTTTATTCTACATCACATAGATTAGCCGAAACAGTAATCCTTAATTAGAACACTCTTCGATTCATATACTCAACCGGGAAGAAGCACAACGGAGGACCTGGAGGAAGAGAGTTTCGTCGCAAGGGATGCAAAACTTAGAATCCCCGGAAGTGAAATCGTCGTAAGCTTCATCTCTTGATTGATCAAGCAAAACCCTAAAGATGGGATCGTGAAGCAACGTAATCTTGATCACGAATCTTTTGTACTTGTCCTCTTTACCTACATACACCACTAGGTGTCCCTTTGGTACGTCGTCTGGTATATGAGATTTTTCGTCGTCTCCGGCACGATGTTTTCCCACTCTACTTGACATTTGCTTCCATGCCTTTGTCATCAGATTGCTCTTCTTCTTCATGCTTAATAATGAGAGTTAGCGAGAGAGAGAGAGAGAGACGTTTTTGGGGTTTAGTGTAAGCTGAATGAATGTAGAGAAGTACTAGTGTCGTACGTAAGTTTATATACACAGAAGTCACAAATATACATATGGATGAATAGGTATGGTTGATTATATATTTGGACCATGTCGTCTTTCCAATAATGCATTATCTACAGTACGTACTCAGCCTGAAAACCTAACTACGATAATCTTATTATTATATTTACGTTCATATAAAATAAATTGATCTTTTAACGAGACTAAGATAATTGATATTTAACAAAAAGATTGATAATTAACTATACTTATTAAAAAAAAACTTAAGGTTGATCGACAATATAACTTTTCAATCAACCGAAATAGGGTTTAATTCCGTCAAATATACGAATTTATACGAATAAACATATTTCTATCCATACTTTTTGAATCTTTTATAAGTTACATAAATTATATTTTTTTTATATAAACTACATAAAATTTATAAATTATTCTAATTAATGTTTATATGATAAATTATTATTAAATCTCATTTTATTTCGAAAATCTGGTTTTAATTTCAAAATACATCCAAGTTAAAACTAGATTTTCGAATTACAACCAGATTTAGTAGCTATTTAACGTATAAACATTAATATAATTTATGCAATTAAAATAATTTGTAAAATTTATGTAATTTATGAAAGAAAAATACAGTTTATTTAGTTAAAATAAACCCTAAAAAATACGGATAAAAATAGGTTTAGTCGAATAAATTTGTTTAGTTGACGGAATGTAAATCCACCGAAATACAAAGAAACTTTTAGATCACATCTACGGAATAATTTGTTTTTCTTCTATAACATACATTCTACTACTAAATGAATATGTTTGGTGAGAAAGAATTTAAATAGAACATTGTTAACATATTTACTTCAAAACCATTATATATATTTTCTTTTTTTGGTCAACTATGGACATGCTAGCTGTACGTTGACATACGAAATCGTACGAACATGCATCTTCTCTCCCAAAATGGGCTTTCACTTTAATCATTACTTCATTAATTTGATTATTTTATTTCTTCATCGGCATGGCATATTGGCATATTGGCACATTGGCACTGAACTATTGGGCAATATATAAATGTATATTTGCAAAGACGAATATAAATGGTGTACACGTTTCTCTGTTTATACACAATATGCATTACATTGGTCAATAGTTTATTAATTCTTGTGTTTATATAATTTATCAACGTATGACTTTAGAATCACTATAATAATACAAAATAAAACGAAAAGGATATAATTTTGAATCAAGTGCAACTATATATGGTACTATATATGTACGCACGTATAGTCAATTGGTTTCTTAATAAAATATAGTGTGTGGATTAATTAATGGTGTAGATTATTCTATTCATTGTCAACATATCAAGTAGTTTTCATATCATTTTGTGTAGTTTTAGTGAAGTAGGAAATCTTCATTCAAGAATTAAACGAAGAAGTAAATTTACAAAGAGAAACAAATTTTCTTGATAAAGGATTAGCGCTGTTTGTTTTTCTGCCGCAGCGTCTGCGGCAGCGATCTGCGGTTAGACGCTGTAATATTGTTGTTCGTTTGATCGTCGCAGATTGTCGCCGCAGATTGTATTGCAATTGTTTGATCACAAACGCTATAATCTCGCAGCGATTAAAATTTTTGACTGCAGCTTTCTCCGATTGATCGCAGCGTTTGATCACAGGAACCTACGACGATCAAACGAATAGCGTTTGGCTGCATGACGCAGCCGCAAGAACTTGCGGCTACGAAACTAATAGTCCTACTATACAATATTTTGAAGTTGTGAAAATGTATAGAGGGTCCCATATTAAATGTAGGAGAAGGATAAGATTTTAAAGAGATGTGAAATGGGATAAGATTCTTGGACAAAGTGCAATTCCACTTATGTAAAAGTTGTTCATTTTATCACCGGAAAATATATTAATAAAAGAAAATTCAGAAAACGTTGAATTTAAAAAGATTAAAAACTAGTTAGTACATGAATTGATATGATGGGTTATATATCTGATATATCTGACTATATTATATATCTAACCCTAATTAACGTTTGATTTGTTATGCTATTGTAATTGTATAGATCATGCCATCAGGCGTAAGCATGTTTAATTGTGCTTAATGGCTGTCAACCATTATATATAAATATATTTTCTTTAATGATATCTTGATGGTCAACCATATGTTTACTTAAATATGGTGGATATGTTACGTTAGCGCATTAACATTTTTTTTCTGTTACTGGATCACAACGGGCCGACTCAATAACCTAATATCTTCATACAAAGATTTAGCACCCTTCTGCGAGGGGCGGTGGAGTCGAACTTCACACCTCTGGAATGGACGTAGAGGTGGTACAACCACTAGACCACTTGTTCCTCTCGTACATTAACATTTTAAGGGCAAAAAATGTTAATACATAATAAATATTGTATACATGTATTATGTATATGTTATGTTCGTATTTATGTGTGCATGATATGGTTATGGATATGGAGTTTTCGTAAACAAATGAACTTAATTAAAAATCGGAATAGATATCTTTCTCTATGATACTACGTACAAATACAATTTGATTGCTACTTTCTTATTTTGAAAAAAAGTTAGACTGGAGTTAATTGGTTTAGTAGTCATCTTTCATGACACAAAATCTCATAGTGTGGATACGAACTCGATGAAAGGAAAAACAAAGCAAACATTATAGATGTAATTGATTAGGATTCTAAGATAAATACGTTTTGAAATTTCAAAAAGTCTTTTATTCGTGTTGGAGATTCCGACACGACCGGTTCATCCCCCTTCGGCCCTTCACCAACAAGCTGGTGATTCATCCATTGCTTCTCTGTCTCTCTTTAAGGAAACGAGCGGTTGATTATTAGACATTGGATCAGAATAAGTAGACTCATATCTAGCCGTTGGATACATCATAAAAAATCGGGTGTAAAGAATCTTACCTGTTGAGTCTTAGATCTCAAGAGTGTAGTCTACTAGATCAACCAAAATATTTTTTCGTTAATCAAACGAGAATTTGTATTGTTCGGTGAGAAATCGATTACAAATTTTAGATTCGGTATTAGCTCCGAATTATTAAAAGATATGTCCTTATTATGGTGTGAATCTCACTCATTTTATATCCCTAGCTCGATTAAATGTCAATATCGCAATCATTATCATTATTAAATGCTCATAAATGTCATTTAATATTGACAGATTTTCCGTCGTCTTTGATAGCCGGTGAGATCGGACAGCTCCCTGACTTGCCTAGCGGCCCCTCGATCGGCGCACACCGACTCTTAACAAGAATGGACATTCCCTCTATTAGACCTATTTCTTTTGGATCGAGTTCTGGGTCGGAGGAAGGACGCAACACACCTACAACATTACCGTAGAAAGTTGTGTTTGTTAGTTTAAAGTGTAACAAAAGGTATAAATTTTTTGATTATAATTTGTGCATAAATAATTTTTGTTATAAACAGGTTAAAACTGAAATCCTATAAACTTTTGATGTCATTTTTCATGACAACGTCCAATTCAAATTAGTATTCTAAATATTTTATTATAATTTGTTTTGGAAACACTAAAATTTATTTGGTTTTTTACCATCTATGTTTTTATATCTAAATGGTAAAAAAATATATTAAAAAACCGTAACAATGTGTAACAGCCACAAAAGTCACACTAACGTAACTTTCAAAATTTACTGAAAAGTAAAAAAGATTATAAAAAGTGAATGTTATGATTTAAAATCAAATAAAACTTTTAAAAAAGAGTAATACCCTAAAATAGTACATTTTTAAGTTTTTCTTTTAAATTTAACATCTCAAAATTAAACTCCCAAAATAGCATAAATACTTATTTAAAAATAGTTATTTATTTTAAATAAATTATATATAAATTTAAAGTATGGTATTTGGATTCATTTTTTTCAATTTAGGATTTAGTTTTTTTCTTTTAAAATATAGTTTTAATGTATTTTAATCTTAAATTTGTGCTATTATTGGAAATTTAAACTAATGATGCTATTTTTGAAATAAAAATTTAAAAAAATACTATTTTAGACATTTACTTTTTGAAAATATGATTGGTTAATAATGAGCTGTATCTAAAACACTTCACCGGCTATCTCCCAATCGGTCTTGCCAGCTTAAAGTGTAGTACTGTCCCATGCTCTTGAGTCTTGATGAAGGTTCATTTTCAGATACCACAAAACAAAATTTAATTCAAGTTGGCTTGTCGAAAGGAGAAAATTTATACAAACTTCGGTTCTATTAATTTTCTTATCAAAATACAATTCTATTTCTTTTTGCTAAAAATACATTCGTTAAGTTTTCTTTTCGTCAGCATAAATATATTTATAATATATTTTAGGTGTCGTCTCTCAGTTTGATTTGGTTTCCTGTTGCCTTGTAGTTTGTAAAGACTCAACTACTTTGACTTCCTTTCCGCCTCTGTCCTCTTCTTCTTTTTCTTCCAACTTTTAACTCCGAATTCATATCATAAAACTCACATAATTTGGATACATATTTTTTCTTTTGTTTTTTTTCAATTTCACAATCCAATTTTGTTACCAAAAATCCTTTGATTGGCGATTAAATTTGTTTCTGGAAAAAGTTTTTGACTTTCTTTCTGAACACAGTATCTCAAAGGTAATGTTTTTAATTTTCGCCATCTAGGTTACACTTTTTAGCGAAATTTTTAGTTTTTTTCAATTGTTGTTCATGGAAATTAGGAAAGGTTTCATTTTCTTGTAGAATAAGTGAATTAACTTGCGATTGCAATAGCTTTTGCCTACCTTTCAACCCCTCGAATTTAGGGTTCGTTTCAGAATTTGGGGTTTTATTGGATCTCTTATCTTTATCCATTTTGATTCTACAATTCATCGGGTTCCCTGATGTGAATAGGTCCTGGATTTTTCACATTAAGTTGGATTCAAAGATCAATTTTTAGTTTGAACCGAACAAGGAAATAGTACATTTAATTATTGGGGAAATTTATGTTCTTCAATTTGGTTCTGCGTTTTTTAATCTGGTTTCCGTGGTGACAGATCTCGTTTTTTACTCTCTTGCTCCGTAGCTTGCGAGGTGGTTGTTTGATTATATGATTCCATGAAGTAAAAAAACTCGCTTTCTCTAGATCGCCTGGGTGTTTTAATCTATTTGCGAAGATGAAATGCTTCTTATTCCCTCTTGGTGACAAGAAAGATGAACAGAGGGGCCCTAAACCGGTCTCACCCACGTCTAACTTCTCTGACCGTGGAGTAAACAAAAACGGGTCAGATTTTAGTCCCCGGGATGTCTCTGGAAGGAGCGCGGCATCATCCACCGGGAGGTACTCGAACCCGAGCATAACTGCTAAGGAAAAGAACCTCAGAGAGTTCACAATTGCTGATCTCAAATCAGCTACAAGGAACTTCAGTCGGTCTGTTATGATCGGGGAAGGCGGTTTTGGTTGTGTTTACTGGGGAACAATCAAGAACCTAGAAGACCCGTCAAAGAAAATCGAAGTTGCAGTCAAACAGCTTGGCAAGAGAGGTTTACAGGCACGGTTTCTTCATCTTTGTTCACTTTAGTTGCTTCGATAGCTATAACTCTAAGATATCCATGCTTTGGAAATTTTGCAGGGACATAAAGAGTGGGTGACGGAAGTGAACTTTCTCGGGGTAGTGGAGCACTCAAACTTGGTGAAATTGCTGGGCCATTGTGCAGAAGACGATGAACGTGGAATCCAAAGGCTTTTGGTTTATGAATATATGCCAAACCAAAGTGTCGAGTTTCATTTATCCCCTCGGTCACCAACTGTACTTACTTGGGATCTCAGATTGAGAATAGCTCAAGACGCAGCTCGGGGTTTGACATACCTTCATGAAGAAATGGACTTTCAGGTAAATGAACATGAAATCCTCTGTTCTTCTTCTTTAAATTCTTTCACTTCTCTCAACAGAAAACTAAAGTTAGTTTCTTTTTTGCAGATAATATTCCGCGATTTCAAATCCTCCAACATTCTCTTAGACGAGGATTGGAAAGCAAAGCTTTCGGATTTCGGTTTGGCTCGTTTAGGTCCTTCACATGGACTAACTCATGTTTCTACTGATGTAAGTTTGCACATTTCACATAAGTGGTTGTAGTAGAATCATGGGACATATCGAGAAAAGTGAATAATATATAGAATGGGGATTAACAGGTAGTAGGAACAATGGGTTACGCAGCTCCAGAATATATCCAAACGGGTCGTCTAACATCAAAAAGCGATGTATGGGGTTACGGAGTTTTCATCTATGAGCTCATTACAGGAAGGAGACCGCTAGACCGGAACAAGCCTAAAGGAGAGCAAAAGCTTTTAGAATGGGTGAGACCTTACTTATCTGACACAAGGAGGTTCCGGCTCATAGTTGACCCAAGGCTGGAAGGCAAATACTTGATCAAACCGGTCCAGAAACTAGCCGTTATAGCCAACCTTTGCCTTGCTAGGAACCCAAAGGTTCGTCCAAAGATGAGTGAGGTGTTAGAGATGGTTACAAAGATTGTTGAAGCTTCATCTTCTGGGATTGGTGCTAGGGAGCAACAGCTTGTTCCTCTCAAGAGTCTTGAATCTTCTAGAGACGATGAGTTGAAGAATAAGAAGGTTCTTGATGGTGGCGAAGGAGGTTGGTTAGAAAAGCTGTGGAACCCAAAGAATGTGAGAGCTTGTTAATCCAGGCTAAGTCGGATACTAAGTATTGAATTATTATTATTATACCCTTTTTGTTTTTGTTCTCTGTAATTTTACGTGAATTTTCTCATACATTTAAATCTTGCTTGGTTGTTTTTCTGTCATCCTAAATGTTGATGTGATCATGTTTCATAATAAAAGATTATTGCTGAAAATATAAATAAATGTATAGTTATGTTTTTGTTTCTTCGTGTGAATGAGCTTTCCATAAATGTATTTATCATATACATAGTAAAAAAAAAAACTAAGCATTCAAAGTTGTACTTCATTCGTACATCATTATTGTTTGTTTTAGTTCATCGAGATTGTAATTTTGGTCTTTTAAATTTTTTTCTCGATATTCTAGATCAAAGGTCTAATCGATGACATTTTTCTATTAAACCATCATTTATCCAAGTGTTGATCTATTCGTTGGTATAAAATATTTTTATTTATTTATGTATTCATATTTAGTCTATTGTGTGCGAATTTGATATCAAACGGCCAAATTCATATTATTATTTTTACCTTGATCATGTTCATTTGACAGTTGTATAAAGTTATGGTTGTGGTATATTATTGTTCGTTTAGTTATCGCATATACAAGATATTTCTACATCGCATTTTTTGATCACGATTAAAACAATAAGAATTAAAAATTTACGATCAACCACAACCACAACCACCGGCGACAAACAAACGAACAACATTTGTCATCGCTGTAGTCGCAGTGTTGACCACAGTCGCAACCGCAACCGTCTGCGGCGACCAAACGAACAACATTAAATCATATATTTAAATAGTATCATTTATATGTTTAACTAGATTCATGGAAATTCTATCTATTTTAAGAATTCAATTTCAAAATAATAATAACACAGACGACTGAAAGACAACAATTATTTTCTGTTTTACCATAAGTGAAATAATTATGATAAGATTACATTTAACTCATGTGTACACAAAGGCAAACAATTTGACTTTTGAAGCATTGGTTTTGGCTGAAAACTGGGAAGCCATTAAATTTAGAAATTTAAGCAAAACTAATCATAGCTTTGACATGAAATTCTAATAGGAGCCGGATGAAAATTAAAAATAGAAAAATTACAATATATGCCACTGATATTAATTTGGTTAGAGAATAAATATAATTTATTCAACTAACAAAAAAATACAATTACATTTGCAAAAACAATACTTTTTATTTCTTTAAATTTTTTATAGGTTAATTTATAAATAATTTTAAATAAATATAAATATATTTAAGTTACTACCGTAATCCCTAATACATTATTTGAGAAATATTTTAATAAAATAATTTTACTTTGATGTGTTATTAACAGAAATATCATGCTAACATATCATCACTAAAGTAAATTTCAAATAAATATATAAATAAGTTTAACTTATTAGAATAATTACAAATATATCATTGTTATTAATTTGGTTATATAATTAATATATTTTATTAAACTAACAAAAAATACTATTAAATTCATAAAAAATAATTATTTTTCTTTTCTTAATTTGTATATACAAAAATTCATTTTAAAAGTAATTAAATATTTAACTTATTAGAATAATTTACAAATATCATCATTTTTTATATAATTAATATATTTTATTAAACTAACATACTATTAAATTCATAAAAATAATTATTTTTCTTTTCTTAATTTGTATATACGATTCATTTAAAAGTAATTTTAAATAAAAGTTAAAATTATATAAATATTTAATTTATATTTACTAATAAATATAATTTACATAATATTTTTCAGCATATAGTGGATAAATCTAGTATGACAAAAAACTCACCTAAAAGAATTAAGGCATGTGTCGGTTTTGTTCCATCTCTTCGATAATACGAAGCGGTATTATACTTTTACAGAAACACGTTAATTACGTAAAGCAACTGTTGATTATTTCGTTTGTGATTAAAGCTAGTTTAGAAAACGTTTTGACTAGCTTTATTTATCTATTTGTATGTCATATGATTGGTTTAAACATATATTTTATAAGAAATCATACATTAGATTTAGTTTTCAATTATGATATATGATTGTTTAAAATAATAGATGTTGTTTGTTAGAATGTAACAATTATACATAAAGTAATACATTGAGCCTTTTGAAATGGACTATTTTAGTTATAATATACGATAATTGACATGTAATATATAATATGCAAACATAATAATTGGAAAAAAAAAGAGTGTTGCTAATGACTACATCAGCATAATCTTCACAACCATTCATTGGTAAAACATCTCTTCGATAATACGAAGCGGTATTATACTTTTACAGAAACACGTTAATTACGTAAAGCAACTGTTGATTATTTCGTTTGTGATTAAAGCTAGTTTAGAAAACGTTTTGACTAGCTTTATTTATCTATTTGTATGTCATATGATTGGTTTAAACATATATTTTATAAGAAATCATACATTAGATTTAGTTTTCAATTATGATATATGATTGTTTAAAATAATAGATGTTGTTTGTTAGAATGTAACAATTATACATAAAGTAATACATTGAGCCTTTTGAAATGGACTATTTTAGTTATAATATACGATAATTGACATGTAATATATAATATGCAAACATAATAATTGGAAAAAAAAAGAGTGTTGCTAATGACTACATCAGCATAATCTTCACAACTATTATATTAAAAAAATAAATAACCATAAAATTATGTTTTTTTTTGTTGCAAACGCTTTTACTTTAATTAAGTTTATTTCGAACCCATTTATATGATCATTAAATCTCATAATCATTTGTGAATATAGATTTTATAAGAGTAAGCTTGAACTTTACGATATTTAATTCCTTTAGAGATAATTTGAAGAAATCGCAAAGCATTCGATATGATTCACCTCGAGAACATAGAACCTAGTTCAGTTTTTTAAAACTAAGCTTTAACATAAAGATATTTGTTTTAGATGTTCCCAAGAAATCATATGTACAATTTTGTCGGTAAGTATTGCCTCAAAGAATTGAATTCCATGGCTTTTGAATTCTACAAAATTGAATTCAATGCTTTTTGAATTCTTTAAATTGAATGGACGCCACAAGGAATTCTTTAAATTGATTCGATTCCTCTTCAATTCGACTTTTTAGTAAGAAAAATCAATTAGAATTAAATTAGATAATAAATCAAGGATTTTGTTACATAACTGTAATTTTCTTTTATACTTATGGATAATTTAATAAGTAATACACTAAAATAATATCAGTTTATCTTCCAAATTTAGTACACTAAAACTAAAATTCCCAAAATAGCATAAATTATTATGTAAAAATAATTATTCACCTTAAATAAAATATATATAAAATTAAAACATAATGTTTGAGTTTACTTTTTCTAATTTAGGGTTTAAATTTTTTTATTAGGAATAAGTTTTCAATTAGAGTAATATCCTAAAATAGCACTATTTTAAGTTTATCTCCCAAATTTAGCACAATAAAACTAAAATTCCCAAAATAGCATAAATTATTATGTAAAATAATTATTTATCTTAAATAAAAAATATATAAAATTAAAATATAATGTTTGGGTTTACTTTTTCCAACTTAGGGTTTAAATTTTTTTCATTAGAAATAATTTTTCAATTATTTTAATATTAAATTTGTGTTATTTTGGAAATTTAAATGATTAGTGCTATATTTAAAACAAAAAATTAAAATGGTGCTATTTTAGTCAATTGCTTTTTCAATTATTTTAGTATTAAATTTGTGTTATTTTTGAAAATTTAAATGACTAATACTTAGAAAAAAATTTGAAATGATGCTTAATTTAATAGCAAATTGATTATTTTGATAGACCTCTTCGATATGAAGTCGTGACCGTTCTATAAAAGATCAAACGGCAAAAAGTTCTACAGACAAAGAGCTAAATGGCCAGAAATTCATATAAACATTAAGTGGCAGTTTGCGCGTTTTCTCATTTTCTGGGTTTCTCGAATCGAAATTAGAAATAAAAAGCGAACAACTTTATTTTCATCGAATTATTCTCGATCCTTTTTTTTATTCCTTATCATCCGCCTAAAAGAATTCAGTCTTTTTAGAAGGCGAAAGTGCGAACAAAACCCATTTGAATTATGTTTATTTCCAACCTAAATTCTTAATCTTTCTTCTCGAATTTCTAGAAGTTATCTATTTTTAGTAAAAATAATTCCGTCTTAGAGTTGCAGAGATTTAATAAGTGAAAGGTGAGTTTCTTCAACTTTTGATCTAACTTCCTCTGCATATACTTTCTCAGATCTAGGTCAATTTTTATTCTTTTTTTATTCAATTCCTGATTCGTTCTCATACCGATACCAAATTTCTAAGTTGTTCTCTGTGTTGGCCTATTCATCTTTGCGATTGCAAAAGCTTTTACTTAGTGGGTTTTAGTTTCTGATCCGCGTTTTCTTCATAGCTTTTATGGTGATAACGACTTTAGTTACCGTATCTAATTTAGAAAAACGAAAGATGATTTGAACATTCTGTGTTACATTTTAATTCGTTAGTCACATTTCTTCTTTGTTGAAAAGTCTCTGTTGTTTAATTTTCCGTCAAAACCCAGAGAGGTCTCTCAAGTTTTACGCTACTAAACTGTGAAAATTAATCTATTTTGGAGTGCTAACTAAGCCTTGAAGAAGGGTATTTGATTTGAATTGTTATGGATTAGACTTTTGATTTCTTAATGAAAATTATCAAAAAAATTTATAGCGTTTTCCTGGCAGGAGGTTTTTTTTAAAGATGGTGTCACATGAAGAGAGCACAAGTATTGTGGAATGGTTTCTTGGTCCACATCCATACACGTATCCTCCTTACGGCATTCAGATGACTCAAGAAGAAGACGAAGTTCATTACCATACTGGTGAGTATTACAGAGAGTATGAAGATCACCATAGTAGCAGCGATGTAGATAACGATGAGATCATTGCAAGAACACTCCAAGACGATTTTTTGCAGCTTGAAATCTCAGAAAATAACGATTATTCAATTCAACAACATCAGCAAGAAGGTTATACTAACAACTATAGCAATACTAACGAATATGGTTGGAATGATGAATCCCATGTGGATTACTCTTCAGGTTATTGCGAACACAACTCTATGTTTCGGGTTTTTTCGTCTTATGTTTGGGAGGGATTAGAGAATTGAGATGTGTTTTTGGTGTTGTAGAATGGGTAGGAAATGATAACGATCAGGATGAGAGGAGTGATGATTCAGCTAATCTCTTTTCATGTTCAAGCCCGAGTGACACGGATGAGTATGTGTACTCTTGGGAATCAGATCAATGCGATGCTGATGGTGAATTTGGAAGAAGATTGAATCAAATGGTCCCCATTCCGGTAAGTACTCCAACATCGTTTGTGATTGTTGTTGATAAATTATTTTTATTTGATGGTCCATCATAATATATATGCAGTATATACCAAAAGTAAATGGAGAAATACCTCCAGAAGAAGAAGCAGTTTCAGATCATGAAAGACTTCGTAATAGGTATGTAGTTTTGTTCCATCTATGGTTTATACTCTATATATAAACCACTCTTCCATCTTTGTCTCATTGTTTTAGATTAGAGATGTTTGACTTCGCAGAGGTCAAGGTTCCTGGAGATGGTAATTGCCAGGTAAATTGACTTCAATAAGCTCATCTTTCTTGAAGAATTTAACTTTTACTCAACATGTGGAATCTTGACTCCTCCGTCGAACTTTTTTTCAGTTTCGTGCTTTAGCTGATCAACTATACAAAACCGCAGATCGTCATAAACACGTTAGACGCCAAATAGTAAAACAGGTTTGATGATTCTTTGCTTTCTGAGAACATTTAGAAGCTTTTCCCAAGTTACATGAGCTCATTTTTTTTGTTGGTATTTTTCAATTCTTGGTATAGCTAAAATCTTGTCCAGATTCTTATGAAGGATATGTTCCTATGGACTTCTCCGAGTATCTAAAGAAGATGTCTCGGTAAAATCTCTTTCTCCTAATAGACTCCATAACCACATTCCTTTCCCCGTCTTTTGTTAAGGACTTACTGTTAAATATTTGAAACAGGAGCGGTGAGTGGGGCGATCATGTTACATTACAGGCAGCTTCAGACGCGGTAAAGATTCTCAAACTTGCACAAAACATGAACTGATTAAACGGTTCTTCTATAGCTTTCCTCATTTCATGGTGAAAACTCTTTTAACTTGCAGTATCGGGTGAAAATAGTAGTACTAACATCATTCAAGGATACATGTTATATCGAGATTCTTCCTACCTCTCATGAATCCAAAGGAGGTAATGAGCTTCTTCCATTGTTCTTTTACATTGTCTTTTTTGAATCTGTCTTGATGGTTAACGCAATTGTCTGTTATTTTGCTATTGTTTTCTGCAGTAATCTTCTTGAGCTTTTGGGCAGAAGTTCATTACAATTCCATCTACTTAAACAGAGGTAACTTCTAGAAAACCTTTCCTCGATTTACAGACTCTGTTTTTCTTTTTTTCTTACTTATTAAGTAGAAATCGTCGTTCATGATGTTCAGATACATCTGCAACAGAGCTACAAAGGAAGAGAAAATGGTGGCGTTTCGGAAACTAGACAGACGTGGATCATTGTCACTGATTTATATTAATATTTACTGAGTTGAAAGAGAGAGAAATTCTTCGAAATAGTCTCTACAAACCTCTCAGCTTCAAAGTCTTACATTAATATTATTTTCTTCTTTGAAAAAGAAGCACAATTAACAAATTAATATATACACAAATCATTCCCACGAATAAGAATTCATATTTCAAGGAAATTAAACAAATCATTTAAAAACAAGAAAGTACGAAACTGAGAAGAAAAAAAAGTACATCGAAAGTAATAATTTCCGATGGTGACGTCTTACATAGAGACATGAGAGAAGTTGTCTGTACCACTCTGAGACATCAACATGACTTTACGATAAAGAAAAAAAAAGAGATTATTTTTGAGGAATCGTAATCTAACTGTAAAGATCGTCGTCATCGGCTGCAGCTTCAGAAGAAGTGGCAAAGGGATCGGCAGCTACATCACCACCAGTGGTGCGTCCCGCAACAGTGGTTGTGTCAAACCTAAACTCAGTTCCAAACCCTCTCGACTGTTGCAGCGTCTGCGCAAACGCCTGGTACTTGCGAATATCAGCATCACTGACACTCCTCCTTGCATACTTCATCGACTCTTCAAAATGAGCAGCTCTAATCTGTGCAACTTCTTCATCCACCATATCTTCTTCCATCGCCTCTGGATTCTCGCTCCTTCTACGCTCTCTCTCAATATCCTGAGGAACAAAAAACATAACACAACAAAATGCCCCAAATTAAAAATGAATTAGCATTTTCGGTTTACATTAATCACACCTCATTAGCTAAAGAAATCACTGACCTTTTCGATATTTTCTCTGATGGCATACTTGCAAGCTCTCTGGCAAATCTCAGTGATATCAGCACCACTGAATCCATTAGTGTACTTAGCGAGTGCAGTCACATCGACATCTTTAGCGACAGGAGATTTCCTCAAGCAGGCCTTGAAGATACTGAGACGTGAATTCTCATCGGGTAAAGGAATGTAGATAAGCTGGTCGAGTCTTCCAGGTCGAAGAAGGGCAGGATCTATAATGTCAGGCCGGTTAGTTGCTCCAATAATGAATACTGTCTTCTTAGCATTCATTCCATCCATTTCTGTCAAAAGCTGATTCAGCACTCGATCAGCTGCACCACCTGCATCCCCAACGCTGCTTCCTCTCTGAGTAGCAATAGAGTCGAGCTCATCGAAAAACAGAACGCAAGGAGCAGATTGACGAGCCTTATCAAAGATTTCACGGACATTGGCTTCACTTTCTCCAAACCACATTGTGAGGAGCTCGGGTCCCTTGACACTAATGAAGTTTGCTTGGCACTCGTTTGCTATAGCTTTGGCTAAAAGGGTCTTCCCGCATCCAGGAGGACCGTAGAAAAGAACTCCCTTTGATGGAGACATGCCAAACTTTTCAAATTTCTCCGGATGCTCCACAGGATATTGAACAGTCTGCTTTGTCAAAACAAACATGCATTAGTTCCTAAAAGTGACAAATTTGGTCCAAACAAAGAATCTAATTATATTTTTACCTCCTGGAGCTCTCTCTTAACATTTTCAAGACCTCCAATATCCTCCCAAGAGACATTTGGAACCTCCACAACCTGTGAAATGAAATTAAATGATTAGAATCAAAACCGGGTTAAGAAACAGGCTTTGATTCATCGCTAAACAGAGGATCAACACTCACAGTTTCACGAAGTGCAGATGGGTTGCTGTTTCCAAGAGCGGTCTGGAAGTGTTCATTAGACACTGCCATTGAATTAAGGATTTCAGCATCAATGGAGTCATCTTCCAAGTCGATCACATCCATCTTCTCTCTGATACATTGAAGGGCAGCTTCAGTGCATAGAGCTGCAAGATCAGCACCCACATATCCATGTGTGTCCTTGGAGATTCTTTCTAAATCCACCTGTTAAAGAAAAGATCTCTGATAAAAAGACAGCAACCAAAAAAACATCAACAAAACATGTAAATATGCCATGATTATAGAAATTTTACATCTTCAGATAGCTTCATATTCTTTGTGTGAATCCTAAGAACTTCAAGACGTCCGATTTCATCAGGAACACCAATATCAATTTCCCTGTCAAATCTTCCAAACCTTCTCAAAGCCGGATCAATACTGTTGGGCCGATTTGTTGCTCCCATGACAATAACATGGGCACGCGATTTCAGTCCATCCATAAGCGTGAGGAGCTGAGAGACAATCCTCCTCTCAACCTCTCCATTAGTCTTCTCTCTTTTAGGTGCAATAGAGTCAATCTCATCAATGAATATGATAGAAGGGGCATTCTTCTCAGCCTCCTCAAATGCTTTCCTGAGGTTGCTCTCACTCTCACCAGCCAGTTTCGACATGATCTCAGGTCCATTGATACAGAAGAAAAACGCTCCGGTTTCATTAGCCACTGCACGAGCAATAAGAGTCTTCCCGGATCCAGGAGGTCCATAAAGCAGAATTCCCTTTGGTGGCTTCACACCAATTGACTTGAACAGTTGTGGATGCCTCAAAGGAAGTTCAACCAATTCCCTAATCTGAGCCATCTGTTTCCTCACTCCACCAACATCATCATAGCCGACATCATCCAGCCTTTCTTCATCCTCCCTCTTAACTGGTTCACCCTCACAGAAAATCTCTGTATCTGGAGCAACCACACAATACTCAGCAGGATCCGTCTCTATCACTTTGAACTCCACACTCCTCATTCCTCCTCTCACTAGGAATAGATCACCCTTCCTGACTGGGCGATACGCTTCCAGAAAGTAAGCTGTTGAAAAAAGTCAAATTGTTGTTCAGACTATGGTATGAAAGATAATCAAAGATTCAAGCAATTTTTTGTACGATTCAAGCTAACTTACGTTTCAGGTAAGCGTCGAAGAGGTTTCCAGTAACCCCTTCAACAGTGTCATCAACTGGCAAGATGTGCACACGCTTTCCATACTTGACGTCTGGGCATTGGTGAACAGAAACAACATCTCCAAGTCTAACCCTCAAGTTAGACCTTACGACCTTGTTCATTCTGATTCTGGGTTCCTCACACGATTCATCAGCAAGGGCAATGCACACGGTGTCCTTCCTTTTCTTACCCTGAGAAAACATAAGCAGAGCCAAGTAAGAAGTCGCCAAGACAAAAATAAGTTCTTTTGAAAGAACAAGTGAAAATTGCGTCCCTAACTGTATTTCGTTACAATATCACTGCAAAGGAAAAACTTCTTAGTGTATATAGTCAAGACACAAGACGTTCCAGCATAATTTTCAGACTCCAAAAGCACACCAGAAGTCTTATTTCATAATTCAAGATGCTATACGAGAGACGAAGTACAATCACGTAATAATCGACAGGCGAAGCAAGGAAAAACCAGTGACAAGGTACCATAGCACAGCTTAGTATACAATAAGAGATTCCCAAATTTGAGTTATACAGACATAAACAGTGTAAAAGGAATCACGAAAGTCCAACCTTGATGAGAATCGTATCGCCACGGAAAAGCTGGAGCTTTTCCATAGTGGCAGGATGCAGAGATACGACAGAGTTGTCATCGTTAATGGCTTCGTCGACAACAAGTCGGTTTGGAGACTTCTTTCTCTCAAGAATAGCAGTACTAAAATCCTTCTTCGATTTCCTGTAACAAAATAGATAAACAGAAACAAAACCAAAGATTCAAGATCAGTTAAAAGATGAGATCAACTTAAAAACCGTAATCCCAAACAGGTAAAGAATCTAAACACTCTGATCGGCTAACGAAAATCGGAGATCTGGGTACTCACGACTCGGAAGATTCAGGTTGGTTTGACATGGTGATTGCTGAAATTTTAGAAGAGTTTTCTCTCAAGAAACGGTATGAAAGTTGCAAACTTTTTATTTCTAGAGAGATCGATTGATGAGCCTCTTTAAGATAATGGGATATGAAGGAGCAGACTCCGGCATTTATATCTGTGTTTCTTCTTGGAAAAGGAGCGGAAGTTATTTCCTTTCTTATAGTTTTGTTAATCGGTAAAAAAAAAAAGTTTTCCTTTTTTGGTGATAGTGATGACAAACACAAGAAAGGAATATAAGTCTAGGTAGAGGTCTCAAGCAAGCATCATGTTTTTGTTTGTATTTACATTTTATTTTAATATCCTTTTTCTAGACATTGTAGTATCTTATAAATCATTTCTGTTTTTTTGGCCAAAAATAAGAATTTTTTATTTATAATATAACACTAGATTTATACCCACGCTGGAAAAAATATTCGCAAATTTTAATTTATTAGTAAATATTTAACTTTTATTTATTAGTATATTTTAATTTATTAGCAAATTTTAATTTATTAGTAAATATAAATTAAATATTTAACTTTTATTTAAAATTACTTTTGACATTAATTTTTGTATATACAAATTAAGAAAAAAATAATTATTTTTAAGAATTTAATAGTATTTTTGTTAGTTTAATAAAATATATTAATTCTCTAACCAAATTAATAACAATGATATAATTGTAATTATTCTAATAAGTTAAGCTCATTTATATATTTATTTGAAATTTACTGTAATGATTACACGTCAGTATGGTATTTCTGTTAATAATACGTGTGAGTAAAGTTATTTTCTTAAAATATTTCTTAAATAATATATTAGGGATTACAGTAGTAACTTAAATCTATTTATATTTATTTGAAATTATTTATAAATTAACGTATAAAAAATTTAAAGAAATAAAAATTATTGTTTTTGCAAATGTAATAGTATTTTTTGGTTAGTTGAATGAATTATATTTATTCTCTAATCAATTTAATATCAGATGTATTATATTATAGTAAAAAAACTTTTTATATATTTAAGCTGAAATTTATTATGGTGTAATACGTCAAATGATATATTATTAAACGTCATTTAAAATTACTTTTTTAAAAAAAATTTTAAATAATATATTAGGAATATTAATACACACTGTAAAAAGGCAATGTAAAACTACGCGCCCTTTTGTAAAACTCCTCGATACTAGACGTTGTGCCGTTCATCATCTTAAGTGTATATTTAAAACTGCCTGCCGTTTCTAATATTCGAGTGAGGGTCTGAGACTACTCGGCGGAGACTACTCGGCGGAGACTACTCGACGAGAAAAGCCATATCGGGAACTATCATAGAAAAAGGAGGGAGATCCCAACTAACAGCAAAAAAACATGAATTTGGGGTTCGTGATTGGAGTTTTCGGCGTCCTGATTCTTTCTCATGCTGCTTATTCAACAATCAAATGTATGTCTACTCGTTTAAATCCTATCCCAGTTTCAATAGTCAGATCTGCTTTGTTTTCTCTGTGGCTTTGGGTTGGTATCGAGTCTTTTGACGTGGGTTTTTCTTCTCTTCTTTTAGATAGAGGATTGTTGAAGATCACGGAGGAGGAGTTTTTTGGACCGCCTGTGAACGTGAGTATCGATTTTTTTTTTCTTCTTGGGCGCAACACAAGTATCGAATAAATTATTCTTTTTTGTCTTGGAAGTTATCACCAGGATGTAGTTTGATATGTCGTATGATTAGGTTGTTCTTGAGCTGATCATTGGACTAGCTCTCTGTATGTGGGCTGCTTTGACTTTCCCTGGGAAATTTCTCTCTATCCACCCACACTCCGATGAAAACAGGTTTTAAATTTTTAATCATCTTTCGCTTGAACTTTCAGTTGTGTTTCAGTGTTAATCTGAATCATCTTTTCTGGTGATATTTTTGCTATTGAATGAGAATGTTCATAGATTCGTGAGGAATTTATGTTCTAGAGATGTTCCGAGAGTATCCAACATTGATATCTCAGTTAAAGAATGAGGCTTTTTTGCTTGGAATAGGGCTACGGGTCTTATAGAGACATCTTCGAATTGGATTTGGTTTCATAGTCAGGCATCTTCTTGTAAACCTACACTCACAAACAGAATCTTAACTTGAGCATAATTTCACACTTACTAAACTGAATTGTTCCATATATGTGTTACGACCTTACACCTCTGTTCTTATACAATCTGGTTCTTGAATTGGTTTTCAGTTGGTCTTTGCTAGATGAAATGAATATCATGTGTTAACTGGTTCGTTCAAAACATTTGCAGGGCGGTATCTTTACCTGATAACTCGGATTTCATGATATTCAATCACCGTGGCCGACTATTCTCACCGCAGATCAACATGAAGTTTTAATTTTTGATCATACGGCTATTAAACACTGATATGTCCAATGTTGTGGGATGTTTCCATTGAAATTCTACTCAAAGTAAGTACTTTACTTGCATCAATTGATGAACATTGAACGAGTCTTGTTAAGCTTCTGTGTCATAAACGGGCATACGATGAAAGGTTTCTTGGGTTTCTCTACGACTTCTGGTCTGAGAGTAACTCTAACCTTGGAGTTCCAGTACTCAATCCAAGCTGTACGTCTCTCCATTACGCAGGTTTACCTCCTTGAACGACCACTGTTTCCTTTTCTCAATTCTTGTCTTAACCCAATAACCAGCTTTCTTAGCAACTACGGAAGTAACAGAGTTGATATCTCCACCGACATGGTTATCATTAATGTCTCCAAAACGTTTGTCCTAAAAAATGTCAAATTCGTCAGAAAAGAGAGTTTATGAATATGTATTTTGTTTATCTTTTGTTGATTGAAGAAGGATTGAAATTGAGAGTTCCGTGATTTATAATGGTTAACACTTAACGTAGGCCATCGAGTTTGAATAATTCAAATTGATAAACCAAAAAAACATCAAATCCTCACAGACCACATACATAACGTCATGTGGTTCAGTTCTGTATGAAAAGTTGACTCGACCAAATCGCGCGTTTTAACGTTATCCAGAAGAAAGCACAGTGGCCAAGAAGGAAGCTTAAGGGTCATGGCGAAGCTCTTTCTACCTCCACAATGTAGAACTTTCTCTCCTTCTGTTTTCAACCACGTCGGCGGAGAAACTTTATCATCTCGTCTCTCCTCGAAATTCTCCGGCGACGAAAGTTGGGTTTCCCGTTTCCGGTCGAAATCTCTCAGTTTGGTGTTCACTGGAGCTCTCGCTCTCGGTTTATCTTTATCGGGTTCGTTTCTTTCTTCTTCTTCTTCTTCCTCTTATGATCCTTCCTTCTCAACAGAATCATTGCTTTGATACACGATTGAACAATTACAAAATTAAAAACTGGTTTGCATATTAATTTCAAGCTTCTGATTGAATTCTTTAGGCACATAAAAAAGTCAAGCTTGTGAACTGCGAGATGCCACTGTATTACTACCTAAATAATCTCTTGTTTCAAGATCATGAGATATATAGCAATGCCGAAGAAATTTCCCAGTTTTAGTGTTTCAACAACTTTGAATCTTTTTGCAGGCGTGGGATTTGCGGAAGCAAAAGTGGGCGTCAACAAGCCAGAATTGCTCCCTAAAGAGTTCACTTCTGTTATAGATGTTGCTGGTTTCCTCTCTAATGGCCAGGTTATGTCCTGTATCAGCATCCATTTCTCTGGAATTTGGTCCCAAGCACATGAACAGCTTTGCAATTTTTTCTTGCTTATATCATTTAGATTTGCTGTCACGTACTGTGGATTTCTGATCTGAAGTCTGCAGCCATTTTGGTTTTATTTGAGAATGACAGGAGCAAAGAATAGCTAAAGAAATAGCTGATCTTGAGAAAGATACAGGATTCAAGTTGAGAGTCTTGGCTCAAAACTACCCTGTTACACCAGGTATGATATATGCTTTGAAAGCAGCATACTTTATCTCCAGAGGTTTACTTGATGACATTTCTCTGTGTCTGTAACAGGACTAGCAATTAAGGATTTCTGGCAGGTGGATGATTACACAATTGTATTTGTCGCTGACCCGACTTTTGGTATAACATCTCAAAACCTCATTGTAAATTTTTCTTGGAATCCAGGGGTAAACTGATGGTGATTTGAAACAGGGAACATATTGAATTTCAATGTTGGGGCTACGGTTGATTTAGACATACCTCGTAGTTTCTGGAGTCGATTGGCTGGGAAATATGGCAACATGTTTTACTGGAAAGAGAAGGCAAGTAGAAAGAGAGAAAAAGAGATCGCCATTTTTATATGTTGTCCTGCCTTTTTTAACTTGTTAAAAATATGTGTCTTGAAATCAGGGAGAAGATGCATCCATTGAAGCTGCAGTGATGGCGATATCAAGTTGCTTGCGAGAACCTGTTGGTCCAAATAACTGTGCCGAGATAAAGTGAAGTATGGCACATAAAATGTGACTGTATAAACACTGTACATTGGCATCAAGAATAAAGAATTGTTGTGAAAATGACCCTTGAATTATATCTGTTTTATAAACAGTGTCTAATCATCAGGTTCGATTGCATCTGTTTGAACATGGGACTCCGAATCAACCCTTTTGTTTGGACATCCCGAAGCTATCAACAAAGGCTCAATTGATACTAAGATCGGCACACTAGAAGAAACGTCCACTAGAAGGAAAACCCACTAGAAGAACAGCCCATTAGAAGAAAAGCCCATTAGAAGAAAAGTCCATTAGAAGAGAAGCCCAGTAGAAGAGAAGCCCATTAGAAGAGAAACCCACTAGAAGGAAAACCCACTAGAAGAACAGCCCATTATAAGAAAAGCCCACTAGAAGGAAAACCCACTAGAAGAACAGTCCATTAGAAGAAAAGCCCACTAGAAGGAACGCCCAATATAAGAATAGCCCATTAGAAAAAAAATCCACTAGAAGAACAGCCCATTAGAAGAAAAGCCCACTAGAAGGAAAACCCACTAGAAGAACAGCCCATTATAAAAAAAGCCCACTAGAAGGAAAATCCACTAGAAGAACAGCCCATTAGAAGAAAAGCCCACTAGAAGGAATGCCCAATAGAAGAACAGCCCATTAGAAGAAAAGTCCACTAGAAGGAACGCCCAATATAAAAACAGCCCATTAGAAAAAAAGCCCACTAGAAGAACAGCCCATTAGAAAAAAAGCCCACTAGAAGGAACGCCCAATAAAAGAACAGCCCATTAGAAGAAAAGCCCACTAGAAGGAACGCCCAATAGAAGGAACGCCCAATAGAAAAACAGCTCATTAGAAGAAAAGCCTACTAGAAGGAACGTCCAATAGAAGAACAGCCCATTAAAAAAAAAGCCCACTGTAACTCGTTTATAAACTACAGCCCATACCCTCGTTTTTTCTCTAGAAATCTTATTAGATTCAAACTCAGGTTCGGTTGGTGCATAAGATAAATGATAAGAGAAAAACATGATATTCATTCCAGATTTGACGACTTTTCCACATTGTAAAACAGGAGAAGCAATACATAAACTCAGGTCCGGTTTGAGCATGTGCTCAAAATGCAAATGCACATGACCCAATTTATTTAAAACAAAAATATCTTACATTCGAGAGCCAAATAAAATAAACTACTAGTATTTGTAACTTAAAAGTATGAAACACACATAATCTTACTATTTCATATTAAGTGATGCTTACAATTTTTACACATAATAACAATTTTTATTTTTTAAAAATTAGACATCAATTATTATTATTTCGAAGACAATTCAACCGATAACAAAACCAGATATAGAATTTAAACAGTCAAAAATCATATAAGCAATATTATTTTGTATACCCACGATTAAATAATATTTCATTCTGGTTGTTGCCACCAAGTCTCTTGTTCCTATTAAGCTCAGCCTTAGTAGAAGTAGGTAACGGTATTGGGTGGACGGTCTATCCGCCCTTAAGTGGTATGACGAGGCCAAAAAATTTATATTACGCAATCGTTGCTGTCCATCTTTATCAGCCAACTCCCCAGTTTCCATCTTTCCTTTTAGAGTTTACCACTCTTCATAGCTTCTTGAACTTTCTTTAGGGTCTTGCTCCCTGAGTTCCAGAGTCTACACTCTCGCGTCATACGGCTCCGCCCCGGAATCATGCTTACGCCCTCTCCTTTTAGTCAAGTCACTCCGTGCCTCTCGTTTCAAATTTAAAAACATTATTTAAAATGAAATGAAAGAAAGTAATCCCTAAAACTTCACTTATTATTAACAATGAAGCAGTATATAGTATATAGTTACGGTCATTTTAAGATATTGAACAAGACCTACTATAATGTTTGAACACGAACTGAAGAATCTCGAAATGGAATATATTTTTATCGTTAGAAAATCAAATCAGCCTAACAATAACATAAAGTCAAAATATTTGGAAATTTTAAAAAGAAAAACGAATGGTCAAATCATTTTCAGTAAATTACGAAATGGTCAAAAAATCAAAAAATGACCTTAGACATGTGTAGACAAGAGTGGTGGTTTCCTCGTAACGACTTAAACTAAGAGTGTAAGACGAAACGAAATATGGTTGCACGTGTGGCTGCGCGACCAAGTAACTTTGAACAACTCAGAAGTTAGAATTCAAATTGTCTTTTTAATTACAAGTTGTTGTTTTATTCTCTTTCCAAGACTTTGTCATGTTCATATCAGAATGGTTAGAAAGACGATTGAACTCGACTTTCTACATACCTATACTGACTAATTTGAGTTCTGTTTATATTCTTTTTTCCTCGAGAGATTACACATTCACAAAAGCCAATTTCATTATCAATATAAATATAGGATTTTCTTATCGTAAAAATAATAACAAACTAAATTTATAACCACGTCATACATGAGAAAAAATATTTATAAATTATATTTTATTAGTAAATATTTAAATATTTATATAATTTTAACTTTTAATTAAAATTACTTTTAACATTATTTTTATATATATAAATTAAAAAATAAAAAATTATTTTTTATAAATTTAATAGTAATTTTTGGTTAGTTTAATAAAATATATTAATACTCTAACCAAATTAATAACAATGACATATATTGTAATTATTCGAATAACTTAATCCTATTTGTATATTTATTTGAAATTTACCGTAATGATGAAACGTAAATATAATATTTCTGTTAATAACACGTGAGAGTAATATTATTTTCTTAAATTATTTATCAAATGATATATTAGGGATTAAGTAATAACTTAAATCTATTTATATTTATTTAAAATTATTTATAAATTAATATCTTAAAAATTAAAAGAAATAAAAATAATGTTTTTTGCAAATGTAATACCATTTTTGGTTAGTTGAATAAAATATATTGATTGTGTAATCAAATTAATATCAGTTGTATGTATTGTAATTATTTTAGTAACTTAAACCCTTTTATATATATAAGTTGAAACTCGTTATAATGTTGACACGTAATTATAATAGTTTTGCTATTAATACGTAATGATAAAGTTATTTTGTTAATAAATTTTTCAAATAATATATTTGTGATAGTATTATTGAAAGTGATGTTCTTATCTTTACTTGTTACTTCCAATTTTGTTTATTATTATGCTGTCTTTTTCCGATTTTTCAGCTCAAAGATTATTATTTTATTTTCACCAATCTGATCCACAAAGTATTCAAAAATGAAAACAATTCTTCAACTTTATGTGAATTTTAATATATGAATATAAAACAGCCAAATAATAGAAAATTAGATTCATATCCATGTCATGCGTGGAGAAAAATATTGACAAATTATAATTTGTTAGTAAATATAAATTAAATATTTAATTTTTATTTAGAATTACTTTTAATATTAATTTTTGTATATACAAATTAAAAAAATAAAATAATTGTTTTTTTACGAATTTAATAGTAGTTTTTGTTAGTTTAATAAAATATATTAATTCTCTAACCAAATTAATAACAATGATATAATTATAATTATTCTAATAAAATAATCTCATTTATATATTTATTTGAAATTTACTGTAGTGATGACATGTCAGTATGGTATTTTTGTTAATAACACGTTATAAAATTATTTTCTTAAAATATTTCTCAAATAATATATTAGGAATTATGGTAGTAACTTAAATCTATTTATATTTATTTGAAATTATTTATAAATTAACGTATAAAAAATTTAAAGAAATAAAAATTATTGTTTTTGTAAATGTAATAATATTTTTTGATTAGTTAAATAAATTATATTTATTGTCTAACCGAATTAATATCAATGACATATATTATAATTACTCTAATAATTTAAACCATTTTATATATTTAATATGAAACTCGTTGTGCTGTTCACACGTTATCATAATATTTTTATTATTACCATGAATAAAATTAATTTGTTAAAGAATTTCTCAATCAAATGTACAAATTAGGGCAGATATGTAGCAATATACTTGCCTACAGTCTGCACCTCACATGTAGCCATAGAGTTACTTATTTTGTTGTCTTTTCTCGCAATTGGATATATTCCAGCTGTATACATGGATGGGTCCCACCAGTGGGGTGACTCGTGCCGTTTAATCTAAGCCGAGACAAAATTGCTTAGTGGGCCTGACGTGGACAGGTCCCACTAAATTATAACATGTCAACATATAACCCCACACATTACATCATATCACCACCATACATGGATCATTATTGATTTTATTAATCATGGTCTTGTCATTATATTAATTAATGATGTTCATAAGTCATAACCACACGTCTCTTATCAAAGTAGAAATTTTGGTACGGTTAATGGAATCATAAAGTAATTATATGTCACATTCAGATCCGAGTCAGATATACATGGCAGTTTTTCACAATGCTAATTTTATATTCCATTATTTATTATATATATAAGTGCTGGATTAGGTTTTCATTTGATTTATAGGAATTGTTCACATGTATATTCGAATTTCCAAATGCATAGGTTCTGGTTTTATTTATGTAATTCTCTTTAAGTGTTTTTGTTTCGTAGCCACGGGAATATGCAGATGTGTCATGCGACTAAATGTTGTTCGTTTGACCACCACAGATTCTTGCGGTCAAATGTTGTGATCGACCGCAGAAAACTGCGGCAAAAAATTTTAACCACTACAAAATTGTAGCGTTTGTGATTAAACAATTGCGATACAACCTGCGGCAACAACCTACGACGATAACCTGCAGCGATAAAACGAACAACAATATTACAGCGTCTAACCACAGCGTCTGACCGCAGATCGTTGTCGCAGACGCTGCGGCAAACAAACGAACATTGCTTTAATTAAATTTTCCTTTTGCGATTTGTTGTATATGACAACGACAAACGAACAACTTTTATTGTATTGATTAAGATGTACGAAAATATAGTTAAACAAACTTAAGTGTTTAGTAGCTATAAAAATAAAGTTATAATAAGAATTTAATAATATAAAGGAGACAAAAATATAAAGTGTCTTGCTGATGTATGAAACAGCATGAACCTTCTTATCTTAAAATTACTTTGTCGTTTACTAAATAATAATAAATAGGAAAGATATCGGAAACACACACACGTAAACGTGATCATACGTCGGTCCATCCAATTAACTCATTCGCATAATCTTAAAATATTTTTGTGATTGACCTTAACCTAAGAAATTGTTATCTATTGGAGAATGGTAATAGTTATTTGGCCCTTGGCAACCCTTTGATGATCATGTTTTGATGAAGACAGATTTAACTCTAGCTAGGGCAACTTTTTGGATGCAATAAATATATATATATATATACGTCTAACCATTTGAGGGAAAATGACCAAAATCAACGTGAACAATTTCCGTCGTATTCATTTCAACCTGAATTTAGTAGCAGTGCGTTAAACCACATGAACAATGATATAATTAAAACTTTATAACTTTATTTTTATAGCTACTATATAACTTTATAACTTTATTTTTATAGCTACTATATAAACAAACTTAAGTGATTTAAAACTACAGCTGACTCTGCAAGCACATGTCCACGTTTTAATTTTTTTTTTACCATAAATCAAAACGACAAGCAAAACGACGTAGTTTTAAACTGCATTTTCGTCCATCAATTGATATGCTGAGTCAGCTGCCACGTGTCACATGAGTTAGCAGTTTTTCTGCCATGTGTCACATGAGTCAGCAGGTTTTCACGGTTCATTGACGGTGTTAAAAATTTTGTTGAAAAAGGCACTCGCGATATAGTTCGTGTAGGAATTTCAAATTATATCATTGTTCATGTGGTTTAACGCACTGCTACTAAATTCAAGTTGAAATGAACACGACGGAAATTGTTCACGTTGATTTTGGCCCTTTTCCCAACCATTTGATGTATCAATTTTTATTGTTGTTAACCTCATAATTTCTTTCATACCTAACATCCAAAAATAACATCGCCATCGATTCTACTTTTTGGACTTATTAACAAATGAGTTAAATATTGTTCCCAGTTAATACAATTCTACACACATTATATGTATATACTATAAGTCTTTATGTAAGTTGTATATACATCGTTATTGTTTGACTTTTTGTTCTTTCTATTCCCGTCCGCACATGTTTTGAGACTCGAATGTTCAATTAATTATATTTTTGGTAAAATGTTCAACTTTTTACCAAATCATGTTAATAAAATATGAAAGATTAACCTAACTATTCTTTTTAAGAATTACAAAACTCAATTTGATGACCAAAGGGATTTATTTTGACAGGATCGACTAAATGTTCTTTCTTTTTAAATGTGTCATTCTGTTCTTTCTAAATATGTCATTTGTGTGAATGTTAATGTTAAAATATTGGTTTAAGCAACAAAGAGGAAAATATATATCTTAGCTCACGAGAATAACACAAAGGGTACAATCAAGCGGGTTTAAAGAAGAAAAAACAACCATTGGGGAATACACACAGCCCTTTCTCCACTGCCTATACCTCAGTGTTGCGTTTGGATGTATTATTCATACGTTTTTTTTTCCGGTTTTATTGAAAAAACGATATTTTATAATTTTAACGAGAAAATTCTAGTTTTACGATTGAATGAAAATCTATTATTTTATTATTTCTATGGAAAATACTATTTTACGTGTGATGAAATTTTATTTAAAACATTATTTTACTATCTGTTTAGTGTGCGAGCCGATCTTATTTATCAGGATCGCAAGCAAAAAAAAATAATAAACCGTTTTATACTACAAAAATAAACCATTTTAATTTTTAAAAAAATTATGCTGTAACTATGATTCGAACCGAAAAACTTAAAGAGACATCATATTTTTATTTGTCATTGTACTAACAATACTTCTGAAATAAATGTTGATTTTTTCTTTTAATATTGAGGGCTACAAACACGTATTTGTTTTGTTTGGACTCAAGAACGGTACTGAGTATGACTAGTATTACTATGGTTTTACAAAAAAAAATGTTATTTTATTAGTTTGATCGAAAAATTGTGAATTAAGGTATTTTAGACTTTTAATTAAGTCTTGATGAAATTTCAAATATATTCAAAATATTCAATTATTTTGGATGCATTGCATAGTGCATCTAAATGACTTTTATTACTAAGACAAAAAAAACAAATAATACTTACCTATATGCCACTTCTAGACAGGGAAAAGAAAAGCAGCTTAAGACTTCGATCAACGATACAGCATGAACATTTTATTTTGAATGTAAACTTACTTACCAATAAGGTTTTTTTACAAACAATGTTTATAGAAGAGTATAGAATATAATTACTTCATAATATTTTATCGCTCTAATAATAAAAAGCTTCTGTTGCTTGAATCAGACATGATCTATATATTTATTATTTCCCAAAGTCTAATGTATGTTCGGATGATTAGTATTAGACCGTTTATTTTTTTTTTTTTTTATTATTGGATTATAACAGACCGATCTAATAGTCTAGTATCTTCATACGAAGATTTAGCACTCTCTTATGAAAGGCGGTGGAATCGAACTCCATAGACGTATTTTCAAAACAACGAAAGTTGATTTTCTTGAAACAACTAATATGTTTTCATTATGATCACTTGGAAATTATTACTCACCACAAAAAGTTACATAACAGTCAACAGAATAGTAGGAACCAAACTATGTTTATTATAAGTAAACCAACCAACAAACCAACCCAGATCCCTCAAAACCCGGTTATAATCGACCAATCTAGTCGGTTAAGATTACCGGATGTGATTTCTTAAGAATACAATGTTGTCATAGTTACATATACCTCCCTATTTATTTACAAATTTGCCTCCGTTTATTTCAGTCACATCACAGAACACCCATTTGGATTCTCATCGCTAAACATCTCAGGCGCACGCATATGAGCGTAAGGATCTGCGTAACTTTGATGGTTCATATACGCTGGTGGTGCTTGTACATACCCTTGACCATATCCTTGATTCGGATTCCATTCGTTCACGTATCCTTGGTTCGTATACGGTTCTTGTACATAAGATTGAGATGATTGACCTTGCATCATGTAATGTTGACCGTACACGTGCCCTGGTGGATAATAATACATCGGCTGTGGAGGATAACCGTACCCGTTATGCTCTGATTTCTTCACATCCACCGTGCTACCACCACTGTCTCCTCCTCCAGCAGCAGGAGCGACGGCAACTTCTTTCTTCTTTTCACCACCACCACCTTTCTTTTGTCCAGCATCCTTGTTCTCTTTCTTTTCATCAGCGCTTTTGACCGTCACGGGAGCTTTGGTAGCTCCGTCGTCGTTCTTTTTCGCAGGTATGACCTCAACGGTGCGTTTTAGCTTCTCATTGAGATAAGGAATGAGTTGTTTCTCGTCAATTATCCCTTTCACAATCACCAAATCCTTGGCACTATCAATGGCCACCGAATTAACCCCTGTAAATTAAAACTCAAATATTGATTAACGATTCTGTCATTAATAAATAATTAATCCCGTGGATTACTATTAGGCTAACCACATCTTAGCTAACCATTTGATTTTTTTTTTATTTCACTAAAATAATCAACAAGCTTATCTTACCTATAGGTTGTTGTCTGACTTCAGCCTAATTTAAGACTATTTAATTTATTTTTGTTGCTTCGATTATCATACCAACCGTTTCAAAAAGTTTCTGTTAAGACTGTAATTTTGTCTTCAGAACCAAAGTACTCTGCATCACATAAGAAATACAAACGGTCAACTTCGTATTTTAAAAGAATAGCTCTGCCGCACCTGCGGTCAGACACTACGATTAGACGTTGTAATATTGTTGTTCGTTTGATCGCCGCAGGTTGTATCGTAATTGTTTGATCGCAAATGCTATAATTTCGCAGCGATTAAAATTTTTGACCGCAACTTTCTACGGTCGACCGCAGCGTTTGACCACAGAAACCTGCAGCGATCAAACGAACAACGTTTGGCCGCATGACGCTACGAAACGAACAGCCCTAATATAACATTTTTACAAAGGAAAATGCAATTCAACGAATTGGGATTAGAACGAGTGTAAATACCGTAAAGTTTTAAAGTGCACACACGTTATAGACCACAAGCAAATGGACTGACGTATGAAACGTAAAAAGGGTCTTTTTATAAGTGCGCTATATGAATTTTTTTAATTGTTTTTGTACGTTGATTTTTTTTTTTTTTAACTAGAAGAGATAAACACTGATAGAGACAATTAATTACCTCTTTTGGTGGAGTAGGAGAAGCTTTCTTCTCTCCTTCCTCTTTCTTTTTCTCTCCGGATTTCTCATTGGCAGGCTTCTTCTCGGCGGGTTTCTCATCCGCCGCCTTTTTATCACCGCCTGAAGGAGGAACCTCTTTCTTCGGTGCCACCGAAGAGACGAGTTCGACCTTTCTCTTAATTCTCTCTGCCACTTTATCCCGAACTGCCGCTGGATCTACGTTTCCTATCACCGTCAATTTGTTGGCCGCACAATCAATCTTCACATCTTCCACGCCTGAATTTTTAAAGAGAGAATTCGCGTTAGGGTTTAATCAGGATTCGACTTGTCGAGACTCCTAAAACTTGTTTTCAAATCCCAAACGAATTGGATCGAATTCGATTGTACCTTTGTAATGTTTAAGGATTCGTTTGATTTTCTTCCCGCAACCTTCGCAATGCATATCAAGCTTCATAACGACGGTAGTTCCACCATCTCCCTTTTTCGCAGCCGTGACGTCGACAGGCTTCTTCTCTCCTTCTGGTTTCGTCGCCGTTTCTTCTTTTTTCTGCAAAATCACAATTCAAGAGAAATTGAAAAATCATGCGTCAAAAACAGAGAGATCTCTGTCGGGAGAGATAGAAAATTAACTGACCTCACCCATCGTAGTAGATAAGAATCAGGATTTTGAGATTTCCGCTGAATATACTTTGTTTTGGTTTGGAGAGGAGGAAAACGGGGAAGATTAGGTATATATAGAGCGATGGGTATGATGAATGATGGTGATGATATAACTTTAAAATGATGATGATCATAATGATGTGTGTATATATATTAATCATATAGAAACACGAGGTCAGGATTTATACGCGGGTTGCTTTTAATGCCGTCGAATTGGACTCGTCTTTAAATGGGCCCAAAAAACGACATACGTTTTATTTATTAATCCAGTACAGTAAACGACAGCGTTTAAAAATCTTTTTTCTTGTTTTTTTTTTTTTTTTAAAATGATACTAAACGACAAAACGCTCTCAGGCCCATTGGACTTTACCTAATGAGTACGAGTCAAAATTTATTTTGCCTTCACTTGTACCAAAATCTCTTTATGTTCAACTGTTGGTTAAAGATCTTAACTACTCATGCTTTTTTTTCTTGTTTAATTATTAACTATATTCACATCCACCACATATGTAGGAAAAATATTCACAAATTATATTTTATTAGTAAATATAAATTAAATATTTATATAATTTTAGCTTTTATTTAAAATTACTTTTAACATTAATTTTTGTATATACAAATTAAAAAAAGAAAAATAATTATTTTTTAATAATTTAATAGTATTTTTTTGTTAATTTAATAAAATATATTAATTATATAACCAAATTAATAACAATGATATACTTGTAATTATTCTAATAAGTTAAACTCATTTATATATTTATTTAAAATTTACTTTAGTGATGACACGTCAGCATGATATTTCTGTTAATAACACGTCAGAGTAAAATTATTTTATTAAAATGTTTCTCAAATAATGTATTAGGGATTACGGTAGTAATTTAAATCTATTTATATTTATTAGAAATTATTTATAAATTAACTTATAAAAAAATTAAAAAAATAAAAAGTATTGTTTTGCAAATATAATAGTATTTTTTGGTTAGTTGAATAAATTATATTTATTCTCTAACCAAATTAATATGAGTGACATCTATTGTAATTATTCTAGTAAATTAAACCTTTTTATATATTTAATCTGAAACTCCTTGTGGTGTTGACACATCAGCATGGTATTTTTGTTATTAACACGTCAGGGTAAGGTTATTTTGTTAAAAAGTTTCTCAAATAATATATTAGGGATTGACCCTAATTTACTATAGTATAAAATTATGAAATATACTTTTTCGACTATACGATTACTTGATTGAAGATGATTTTTTTTTCTATTTACATTATTCGTATATATCGAATCTTTATATATATTAATTAAGAATCATTTTAACAAACTAATTTTATATTGACGTGTGATTTACAAGTGCGTCACGCTGATGTGTCACACTATTAGAGCATTTGAGTAAAATATTATCTAGTACATAATTTACTAGATTATTTATAAAAATTGTTATTATACAGTATATTATATGTAAATCCCTAATATTTCGACATATAATGTATTCTATCATAAAATATAAATATAATATAAAACAAATATAAATTTTGAAAAATTAGTTAAACAAAATATAAAACAAAAGTTTAGTTTAATTGAATATTTATCATATGTATACGTTTATCCAAAATAGATACAATTTAAATCTATTTGTATAATCCGATTTTATTATCTATTTCATTTTCGTAATCAATATTAAAAAAATTTAAAAAATTATTTTAAATATTAAATAAATTATATATATATATCTAATTTAAATTAATAAAATAAATAAATAATTATTATTTGTAAATATTTTTTTCTAACGCAGATGGGTCAAAATCTAGTTATAAGGTTGTATGTTAGTTTCATGCTTATTTAAAGTCATGATTTGGTCGATAATACCAGTATTTTTTGTATTATTATTAACAGAAGACAAAAAATCTATAAAAGATGATTAATCTTTTGGTAAAATAAAAAGAAAAAGTTCTCCTCTTTACTGCTTTACCTACGAGTCAGTTTGGTCGTGAGTGAACATCTGTCCGTTCTTTCATCATCGCACAAAACAAAACCTCCTAACTCCGATCGACTTATCCTTCTCCTCCTCCTCCAGAGAAATCTATAAAGTTTCCGCTGGGAAGATTACCCTTTCAGAGAAGTATCACACTAGGAATCTGTAAGAGCTTTCATTCCGATGGTGACCTGCTTTTATTGAAGCCTTTATTCCGTTAATGCCCGAAAACCCATGTCGATTTAAGGTCAGTACTCTTCTGGGTTTTCCACAAAATCAAAATTTCTGGCACAAATTTGACAAATTTCTCTCGTTTTATTGAATTCTCCAGTAGCGGTTTGTGCGGTAGTTTGTTATGTGAGAATGACAACGACTGGGTCTAATTCTAATCACAACCACCATGAAGATGGATTCGGTATAAACAACAGTAACCACAACCTTAATACAAGGTCTTGGGGTACGGCAGTTTCAGGTCAATCTGTGTCCACTAGCGGCAGTATGGGCTCGCCGTCAAGCCGGAGCGAGCAGACCACCACGGTGACTACATCTGCGAACGACAGCACCTTTATACGCCTGAACAATTTGGACGTACAAGGCGACGATGGTGGTTCTCAAGGAGCTTCTGGGTATGTAAAAAGGTCTTCAGCTCAATTTTGTGTTTTTATAGGATTTCAGTGTGTAGCAATGGCTGCTTTTATGAGCTTACTCTTGTAAATATCTGTTTGGCATAGGCTTTGCATAAAGAAACTTAAATAGATGAAAGTATGGTATGTGGATCATATTTCTACAAGCTTGAATTTTTCGCTGTCCTGATATTTATCGTTTCAAAGACTTTCTGTTGCATAATTTAATTTTCCAAAATGTAGAAAGAATCTGCCTCTTGGAATCACATTACCCATTTCCGGGACATAGAAAACTGTTTAGGCCACTGTCTTTGTGCTTTCCTGTGGAAGTTGTTGTATATCTTTCGTGTAATTTAATTGAGCATTAATCTATTAACAGTGGCAAGAAGAAGAAGAGGGGACAGCGTGCGACTGGTCCAGACAAAAGCGGTAGAGGGCTACGCCAATTTAGCATGAAAGGTCTTTATATCATAGCTCTCTCCTCGCCTCTTTTCTGCTTTCATCTAAATTTTTTGAAGTTTCTAGCTATGAATTGTTGATAATGCATCCTAATTTTTGCTGTACATTTGAACTGATCTTGTGTGCTTCCGGCTTCCTCTCAGTTTGTGAAAAGGTAGAAAGCAAAGTAAGGACAACTTACAATGAGGTACGGTAGTTTCCTTAAAACAGAAAGCTTCACAATATGTCGGCCTTACAATATCCTTTCACTTCTGTTTACGTTATCTCATGGAACTGAATTCTTGTGCTACCCTGTGTGCTTTAACATTTGTCAAGATCACGTAATGGAATGTCAATTTTTCTCATGAGACGTATTGCAAACATGTAGCTCTGTAAATACGGTATCTGATCTTTCAGGTTGCGGACGAGCTTGTTGCTGAATTTGCACTTCCAAATAACGATGGAACATCCCCGGATCAGGTATGCAATTCTTCTTCAAAAATAACTTGAACATTGTGCAATATGTGTTGTAAATCTATTTATGTATACAGTTCATTCATTAAACTCGGAGTGAATTATATTGTCTGAATACTTTTAACAGCAACAGTATGATGAGAAGAACATAAGAAGAAGAGTATATGATGCTTTAAACGTCCTCATGGCTATGGATATAATATCCAAAGATAAAAAAGAGATTCAATGGAGAGGTCTTCCTCGGACAAGCTTAAGCGACATTGAAGAATTAAAGGTTTTCAACCAACTTTCTGTGCTTGCGCTTATTCCAAAGCTCTGTTTAGAAATTTGTTCATGAGTTTGAGTTTAATTTTGCAGGCGGAACGACACTCACTTAGGAACAGGATTGAAAAGAAAACTGCATATTCCCAAGAACTGGAAGAACAAGTAATGGATGGAGGCCATTGAGTACTCTCAGCTTATCTGTTTGATCTTCCTGTTACTTTTATCGTAGATTCTTACATGGGTCTTTTTTCCCTTCTCTCTGTGTCTGAAAGTATGTAGGCCTTCAGAATCTGATTAAGAGAAACGAACACTTGTATAGCTCGGGAAATGCTCCTAGTGGTGGAGTTGCTCTTCCATTTATCCTTGTCCAGGTAAACTTCGTCACAGCTTCTTATGATCCACAAGCAAACTTCAGAACAGGCAAGTCAATGACAAAATGCTTGTTTCTCCCAATTGTCTGATTAATGTTGTTTTTCTTTACCAGACTCGTCCTCACGCAACAGTAGAAGTGGAAATATCAGAAGATATGCAGCTCGTGCATTTCGATTTCAATAGGTAAATAAAACACCAGATTTGATCTCTTTTCAGCCAAATTCCTATATTACAGACACAAACTCTTTTCGGTATTTGCAGCACTCCTTTCGAGCTCCACGATGACAACTTTGTCCTCAAGACGATGAAATTTTGCCATCAGCCACCGTTGAACAACGGTCACAATAACAGCCAGGTTTCTTCTCACTATATTGCGCCAGAAAACCATAGCGAAGGCCCTAGCATCGGTCCAGCGCCGCCGGAGCCAGCAAATATCAATCAGTCTCGTTCTCAACCACCACAACATCAGCCACAAAGCATTCCTACGCCTGAGTGTAACAACGAAGTTGCTTCCGTCGCTGAGACTACTCCGGTGACATCGCCGCCTCTCTCAGGGATATTAAAGACCCGTGTGAAGCCGGAGATTTGAAACACGGGCCAGCTCAAAGTACGAAGTTGATTTGTATAATTTCTGTAAAACTAGTCTTATAAACTAGTCTTATGGACGTGCCTACAATTGAAAAGAAGGAAGCTTGCTTCGTGAAAATGGTTTGGACGTTAAGTAATTCATTCTGATTGGTTGCTAACGTACGACACGGATCGCAAAGAGTACAATCAATCTTAGCCGTTAATAACCCAGAAGATCTAACTGACTAAACACAATCACATCCTCTCTCATTTTAGTATAAAATTACTTTCTGTACAGACAGCAATCACTTTCTTAAGCAAACAAAGCGTAATAATCACTCTCCAAAATGGCTCGTACCAAGCAGACAGCTAGGAAATCCACTGGAGGAAAAGCTCCAAGGAAGCAACTCGCAACGAAGGCAGCGAGGAAATCCGCCCCAGCTACAGGAGGAGTGAAGAAGCCACACAGATTCCGTCCAGGAACGGTGGCGTTGAGAGAGATCAGGAAGTATCAGAAGAGTACAGAGCTTTTGATCCGTAAGCTTCCTTTCCAGAGATTGGTCCGTGAGATTGCACAAGATTTCAAGACGGATCTGAGGTTCCAGAGTAGCGCCGTTGCCGCTCTTCAGGAAGCAGCTGAGGCTTACCTTGTTGGTCTGTTCGAGGATACTAATCTTTGTGCAATTCACGCCAAAAGGGTAACAATCATGCCTAAAGATATTCAGCTTGCCAGGAGGATTAGGGGAGAGAGGGCTTAAGAGAAAATCGAAGTATGAGAAGATGAAATTTAATGATCAAAAGAGGTTTGGTGTGTATTCAAAGATCGAAATAGTATAACCTTTGTATATATATTTTGTCATTGGTTTATGTTAATCAATTTCTTTTCTTTAATAAGCAATTGAGTTGAGATTGAAAGGAAGAATTACTTACGAATGTTATGGATGGATACAGAATGTTTGTTTATTAGAATAATAACCTTTGGTGGTTATTGAAAGTAGACTGGAAATGTAAATTGGCAAAGAAATGCAGACATAACATGACGGAGTTTCTCAATATAATATCTAAGATCCAACAACACAATTAACGAAATAAAACATAAATTAACGTAACCTCGAAACACACATTCAAAGTAGATATAAAAAAAATACTTTAAATAAAATATTAAAACAAACATTAAATCAGATTAAACCCTATTGACCTTAATTTTACGACGTGGTTTAGTTACCCGGTTACCGGGTCAGCTAAAACCCTCTGGCACATCTAGCGGCTTCCGCTTTCATCCCCGACCTAAATTAATTGACGAAGATAAAAATGGTTTACTTCCGTTAACTACATAAACTTATGTGATTAAATCTATTTCCACCTGTACTTTTTGGGTCTTTCATAAATTATATAAACGGTATTTTTTTTTATATAAATTACACAAATTTCATAAATTATTCTAATTGCAGAAATTTTATTAATGTTTACACGTTAAATAGTTACTAAATCGGATTATAATTCAAAAATTTAATTTTAACTTGGATTTATTTTAAAATTAAAGCTATATTTTTGAAGTAAAACAAGTTTTAATAACAATTTAACGTGTAAATATTAACGAAATTGCTGTAATTGAATTTATGAAATTTATGTAGTTTATGAAAGAAAAATACAATTTATGTAACTTATCAAAAATTAAAAAATACGGATGAAAATAGTTTTATTCGGATAAGTTCGTGTAGTTGATCCAAGTAAATCCACATAAAAATCGAGTCTTTGGGTCACTCACTTAGACAATTCACAAGACTTCTAGAAAAGAATTCGTGAACATTTTTTTGGCTGTTCCCTCTTGTTATCCCTTTCTTCCTCGTCTGTAAGCTCCCTCTCTTTTGCCCCTTTGTCATAGGAAAGAAGAAGAGATGCGAGCAGTTCACATTGTGACCACGCGATTGAGCTCGTGCTGTAGGCCTATTCTCTTTGACTTCGTTTCTTGTACGCCTCGCCATTTCCCTATCCCTAGGCGCCTTATCTGTGCCGCAACGAAGGCGAATGGAGGAGACAGATCTGGTTCGATCGTTGGTCCATTGGTGATCGAAGACTTTCAGAAGATCGATGTCAACCCCCCTAAGGGAACTCGTGATTTCCCTCCTGAGGATATGCGACTCCGAAACTGGCTCTTCAACCATTTCAAAGAGGTAAGTGTCACATTCAATTTGCAAAAGAAAAGGATGTAGATGAGCTCTATGAATTTGCTATATGTTGTTTTGTTTTCTGCTTGTAGTGCAAAAATTTCCCTGTTTTTGCAACCTTGTGTCTTTGTATGTATTTCTGCTATTTTTTCTTTTGGGTGGATGCAGTTTTTAAATTCTGTGTCCAAAGTTCGTTATTTTTTTTAGGTTTTGATTTAACTTTGCTGTGAAGGTGTCACGGTTATTTGGGTATGAGGAAGTGGATTTTCCAGTGTTGGAGACGGAGGCATTGTTCATCAGAAAAGCAGGGGAGGAGATTAGAGACCAAGTTAGTATTTCTATATACCGCATAATATATTCAATCTCATCTGCTTCATTCTTAGGATCTTTATCTGTAGTTTAGGTTGAATAACACAGGAGATGCTTCTCTTTGTATAATGAATCCGTGGCTGCAAAAACTACAAGTGTTGGAAGATTTACTTTAATCTCTTGCAACCTTGCTGTGTAGCTGTACTGCTTTGAAGATAGGGGAAATCGCCGTGTAGCATTGAGGCCTGAGCTCACACCTTCTTTAGCTAGGCTTGTGATTCAGAAAGGGTATTAAACGCAAAAGCCTAGAATTTTCTCTCAAGTCTTCAAAATTTTCCATAATCTTCAAAGCACGATTTATTTATTTTGTTTGGAAATTTCTATATCCAGGTATGGATGTGAGAATGTTGATTCCCATATTCTTTTTGGTCCAGAAAATCCATTTCCCTTCCTTTGAAGTGGTTTGCTGTTGGGCAGTGTTGGCGCTATGAGCGAATGACAAGAGGAAGGCGACGGGAGCATTACCAGTGGAATATGGATACTATTGGTGTGCCTGAAGTAACAGTATGTATCTCTCTCACCTGCAAACATTTTAGGCTTCTAGTTTCTTGGTATATAAACTTCAGATGTGTTTTAAAGTATTTATAAGCTGTGGCACTAAATTAGTTCTCAATCCTTTTTCTTATAGGCTGAAGCAGAACTAATTTCATCTATTGTCACCTTCTTCAAACGAATTGGTATCACTGCATCAGATGTTGGTTTTAAAATTTCTAGCCGAAAGGTATTTTTTGCCTATTTACTTATTCGATGTAGATGATTTTTTTTGTTATATGCATTATATAACAATATGCAGCATCTTGATCCCATGTAGCTTTCATCTGCCATAATATCTTTCTTGTACAGGTTTTACAGGAATTGCTAAGTAAGTATGGTGTACCCGAAAACTTGTTTGGAAGAGTTTGCATCATTATAGACAAGGTTAAGTTTTTTAAATCAATATTTTCTGCTTGGAAATGGCTACTCCGTTTACTAACATCAATAAATATTCCAGCTTTATGAATGTGTCTGCTATTGCTGATTTTATCATCCTACTTTTATATGTTGCATGCTAAATAGATAGAAAAAATCCCAATTGATGAGTTAAAAAAGGAACTTGGTTTCACGGGAATATCTGAAGATGCTATTGAACAGTTATTGCAAGTGCTTTCTGTGAAGTCCTTGGATAAGTTGGAAGGTATGTCCCCTCATTATTTCTATCAAATCC
Source organism: Pugionium cornutum (assembly GCA_018901935.1). NCBI lineage: Eukaryota > Viridiplantae > Streptophyta > Magnoliopsida > Brassicales > Brassicaceae > Pugionium > Pugionium cornutum. Next base: position 77,370 of record JAENJI010000602.1, read on the forward strand.
CTCTTCTCCTAAAATTGCTACTAATAGAAACCTCTAATTTGTAAAAGCAGATATACTCGGTGGAGCAGGAGAAGCTCTTGCTGATTTGAAACAGCTATTTTCACTTGCTGAAAAGTTTGGATATTCAGAGTGGATACAGTTTGATGCATCTGTTGTGCGTGGTCTTGCTTATTACACTGGAATAGTCTTTGAGGTTAAATTTAGGACATCAGCCTTCCTTGAACATGGATATTTATCTTTAGTGTTTGTGTTAACAGTTGATATAAACTGTTTTATTTGATAGGGCTTTGATCGAAAAGGGAAGTTGCGAGCTATATGTGGTGGTGGGAGATATGACAGATTACTTTCTACTTATGGAGGTGATGACATTCCTGCTTGTGGTTTTGGTTTTGGCGATGCTGTAATTGTTGAAGTAAGTTTTAACTCTATGGATTCTATTTAAGCTTTGATGTCCCAATTTCGCTGTGAGAAAAATTAACTATTAGTTTCTGAAGCTCACTGAACCTTAATTTCCTTTCCCATATAGTTACTTAAGGAGAAGGGACTGCTTCCAGAGCTGAGACAAGAAGTAGAGAACATTGTGTGTGCTTTGGACAAAGATCTCCAAGGAGCAGCATCAATTGTTGCAACCGCTCTCAGGGGCAAAGGCCAAACCGTTGATTTGGTATTGGAGAGTAAACCGCTGAAATGGGTGTTCAAGAGGGCGGCTAGGGTAAACGCAAGAAGGCTGGTTTTGGTTGGAAAGACAGAGTGGGAAAATGGTTCGGTAAGTGTCAAAGTTCTGTCTTCAGGTGAGCAGTTCCAAGTCAAACTCAATGACTTAAAGTAGTATCTAAAGCTTTATTAACATGAACAATTGTCTCATTGTCCTTTTATTGTTTTAAGCAATTCAGCTGAGATTGGATCTGTATTTGATCTTGGAAGATTGGAAGGTTTCTTTTAGAATCTTATTCATGGATCTTGAATATTTTTTATACCTATAATATATACTTCTGAAATATACTTTTTTGACTATACGATTACTTGGAGAAATGGTTCTGTGATATCCCTAATATATTATTTGACAATCATTTTAAGAAAATAATTTTATTCTGACGTGTTATTAATAAAAATGTCATGATGACGTGTCATCACCACAATGAATTTCAAGTAAATATATAAATGGATTTAAGTTATTAAAATAATTACAATATATATCATTGTTATTAATATGATTAGAGAATTAATATATTTTATTAAACTAACCAAAAATATTATTAAATACATTAAAAACAATTTTTTTCATTAATTTGCATATAAAAAATTAATATTAAAAATAATTATAAATAAAAGGTAAAATTATATAATTATTTAACTTATATTTATTAATAAATAATATTTATAATTTACGAATATTTTTCCACGGCGTGGGTATAAATCTAATTATACATTATTTGTAGAATTCGAATTCTAGTGTATATATTTGGTTAATGCTTATTAAAGCCATGATTTGGTCGATAATGCCAGTCTTATTTGTATTATTATTAACAGAAGACCTAAAATCTGTATAAGATGATTAATCTTTTGGTAAAACAAAAAGAAAAAGTCTCCTCTTTACTGCTTTACCTACGAGTCA
>JAENJI010000606.1:0-16429 GCA_018901935.1 Pugionium cornutum
TATATTAGGGATAATAGTATATGCTAATTATGTAAGAATAATAGTATTTCTATGATTAGTAAGAAATTTTTACAATATATCAAAGATATACTACTATTTTTAGATTATCACACCATACTAGACAATTTTGCAAATCATATATAAGATACTTATTTTTAACATGTTTAATTTGTTTTTTTTACTTTCGAAAACCAATATAGTTTTGTTTAACTATGATCTAAACCAAAATATTTTTAACATATATGTAACTATATAATGACATATATAGTTCATAATTCGCCTTACGTTTGGTTTCTATGTCCTAAGATTTGCTTCACACGAACAAAAATATAATAAAATAAATTCCAAAATAAAAAAGTTACAATTCCTAGTACCAAAAAATGAAACTATATCGAAATATAAGACTAAAATAAAAAATATTTAAAAATTAAAAATGTGTCGTGATATAAAAATATGATTTTTTATTATTTATTTACTGTTAATGAGGAAATTTGCAAATAACCTAAGATTAAAGATGAGTTGAGACCCCAAAAATTTTAGAGTTAATTAGAGATGACAAAGAATAAGAGCATAATTAAGAAAGTGGTAACAATTTGACATAAGGTTGAATTACTGTTATGTCAGTATGAATATTTATGCTTTTATTCTTAAATTAGTCCAGGTCATCAAAATTTTAAATTTTTCTATTTTCATAAAAATATAAGTTTAAAATTAAAATAACGACCTATATAAATTTATATATTTTTTTTTATCAATAACACGGTAAATACTTAAATATGTGCTACATATATAAATAGTATATTATATCTTCTTGTTTTATATATAAATATTTGTGTATATCTCGAAAAAATTTGTTTATCGGATTAACTAAATTATATATTATTAAAAAAATTAATGTATATATTTCTAACATTTTTATTTTATTGTTTTATGTTTGTTATTAATTTATTCAACACATTAAACATAAATATATCTAGTTACTCAAAGATATATATTATGATAAAATAAAAAGTTTTAATATAAAAATTATGTTATATGAAATTAAAAACAAATATATAAAAAATAATAAAGACAAAAGAATAAGAAAAAAGAAAAATAAATTTGGATTTTAAAAGTTAGGACAGTAAAATAATTTTGTTTTATTGTTTTGCTAATTATAGTTATATTTCTTTATTAGTAGCGTAAATTTCATAAAAATGTTAGGAAAAATCGCATAAAAAATTTCGATATTGGCACCCAATTACAGTTTAAATCTTAGTATTTTACCACTTACACAATAAACATGTAAAATTAACATTTATCAGTTTTAATAGTAAAATTTTACATCCGATCACTTTCTGTTAAATAGAAATAACATAACATAAACCACTGTTAAGAGAGAATTAACCCCATTTATTTTAAATGAACATGTGGGGGTTGGTTCATTTAGACATCGAAAACACAAGAATCACTTCAACATATCGTGAAATTAGGGTTCATCGAAAGGAGGGAAATCAAATTGGGGAAACTTGTGCTAACAATTCAACCAAGTGTGGAGGGATCAATCAGGTTCTGAATGAGGTAAGAATGAGTTCTATGGTGTTCGATTTCATAGGGGTTCGAGTTCATGGGGTTCGAGTTCATGGGGTTCGAGTTCATGGGGTTTGATTCTATTGGGTTATTTTAGGGTTCGATTGTGTGAAGGTGCGATTTATTCGGGTTCGATTTACAGTAAGGGTTAGAGTTGATTGTTATGGTTCGATTATAGGAACCGATTTAATGGTTCGATTAGGGTATTTTAGGGTTTGATTGTTTGAGGGTTCGGCTCTATGTGGATATTTTATGGTTCAATTGTTTGAGGATTCGATTGTATTGGGTTAGATTTGTGTATTAGGGTTCGATTGTCTATGGGTATTTTAGTGCTCGATTGTTTGAGGGTTCAATTGTATTGGGTTCGATTTTGTGTATTAAGGTTCGATTGTATGTAGATGGTTCAATTTTGGGTATTCGGGTTCGATGTTGTGTACTATGGTTTGATTTTGTGTTTTTGGATTCGATTTTGAGTATTTTAGGGTCGATTTTGTTATTTTGGGTTCGATTTTGTGTATTTTTTCTTGATTTTATGACTTTTAGGATTATTTCTTCATTTGATGACCCTACTTCTTATTGTGTGAAACTAAAAATCTACTTCAGTGGATTTATGAGAAAAGAAGGCGAAGTGTACAAGTATTTAGAAAATTTGGGTAAGAAAAGAGTGCAGTGGAAGTTGTACGACATATGATGGCCGAAATTCGAAGATTTTTTGGCGGTTGAGAAAGTTTGTGCATCATTATATTTCATTTGGTACAAATAAGTAATAGAAAGCATGGCAAACATTCAATATGCATTGGAATCTTTGGATGAGGAGTTACCAGATCTATGTGTATTTGTTGAACTAGCTGGGGAGTTAGAAGTATTCTTTGAACATGTTTGCTCAAAACAGAGTCCTCGTGCTATTAAATCCGGCTATTTTATGAGATTCATTCAACCACAAGATGAGGGAGAAAGAGACAGTGATGAGAGTGATGTTGAGAGGCCGAGAGACATATTTAAGCTGATCAATCTAAAGATGAAACACCTGCAGTAGAAGACCTGAATAAAAATGATGGTGACGTAGATGACAATGTTGTGTTTAGAAAACAATGATACGAATGACGAGAGATTGGTCTTTGTACGAGGAAGGTGCAAAAACAAGTGCAGAATTGAGGGCTAATATGGGTAATGAAGAAAAGATAGAAGAGGATAGGGAGGCAAAAAAAAGTGAGGAAGAATATGGGGTTGGTGGTGATACACACTATCCGGATACACCTTTAGAGTCGGATGAAGAATGGGATTAGTGGATAGTTACGAAAAATCCAAAGATGGGGGATAAATTTCACGAAGATTTGGACAACGAACCATACATTTGGTTGTTTTAAAAATTCAACAGTGGATTGGAGTTCAAGGATCAGTTGCTACGATACTCTCTTAACACACAACATGATGTCAAAATGACAAAGTCAGAAGCAAATAGGATATTTGCTATTTGTTGCACGAAGAATTGTCCTTGGAAAGTATTTTGTTCAGTTGAGATTTCAATCAACAAGTAGATGGTGAAAATGTGTCATAACAACCAAAATCATGGGGAATCATGGGGAATCAAGTCGAGTTTCTATGTTGAAACAAGGTGTAATCGATGGCTTGTTTAAAGAGGAGCTTAAACGGAATGTTGGCTTAGAAGCATCAGAGATTAAAGATGCCATAAAAGCACGGTATAATATTGTTGTGCCGATTTCGAAGTGCTATAGAGGAAGATGTATTGCATTGAAGCTCAAACTAATCAATTCGTGAAGTTATGGGACTATGAAGATGAACTACGTCGATCAAACCCCGGTGTAAGCACTGAACTGAAAACTCTCCCTATAAACAGCGTAGACCAGTTTGACTGTTTCTACATATGCTCCGAGGAACTTCATCGGGCTTGGATGACGAGTTGCAGACCTGTTATTGGCCTAGATGGATGCTTCTTGAAATGGGAGCTAAATGGTGATGTGCTCTCAGCAGTTGGTAGAGATGCAGATAATTGTATGTACCCAATTGCATGGGCTTAAAGACACTTGGACATGGTTCATAAGGAAAATAAAAACGGACCTCAATTTGTCCATGGGTGAGAACTTAACTCTTATTTCAAACAAACAAAAGGTATGTTATGTGTTTCTATAGTTATATATTTCTACATAAAATAAGTCATATTTGTTTCTAAGCACCAATTATGTGTTTGTACAGGGGCTTTGTATTACAATTCAGGCTGAACTTCCTCTGGCAGAACACCGACAGTGTGCGCGACACATATATACTAACTGGAGGAAGTAGTTTTCACAGTCAAAGTACAGATTTTGTTTTGGAGAGTGGCTTATAACCGAGTATGAGGAGAAAGTGAAACTGTTGCAAGAATACGATGTTGCTGCATATGAAGATTTGATGCAACGACAACCAGATAAGTGGTCCCGAGCATTTTTCTCTATAGACTCACAATGCTCAGGCGTGCATAACAATCTGTCCGAAAGTTTTAATAGAACAATCAAAATAGCCAGAACAAAACCCATGATTAACTTGATAAAAGATATCAAACGACAAGCGATGAGGAGAATAGCACATAGATATGTGAAAGCAATGAAGTGTGACACACTACTAACACTAGTGACGATGGGAACCTTAGAGAAGGCAAGGATTGATAATAAGTACTGCACAACTATACGGAGCAGCACGAATATGTATGAAGTGGTTGAGTTTGACAATGGCTACACGGTTAACTTAGCCACAAAACAATGTGTTTATCGCCGATGGAATCTCACAGGTATGAAACACTCAACTCTCTGTGTTCATATCTTTATAGATGTTGAATTATTCACTTGTTTGTTGTTGTCTGTGTTTCTTGCAAAGGTATACCATGCAAGCATGCGGTATGTGTTCTTGATGACAACAATGACGATCTTGTGAAATATGCAACTACATATTACCACGCAAGTGTCATAAAAAATACATACGCCGAGAGCATCAAACTTGTCAATGGCGATAAATTGTTGTGGAAGAAAATAGACAAACCTGCCATTAAGATTCTTGATTTTCGAAAACCACGTGGAAGACCAAAAACCTAAGACAGGAGGAAAGAAACATTTCAGGATTTGAAAAACAAAGGAAAAACCACGCGTCATTAGAGAATTTCACATTGTAGTAGATGTGGTCAAGGTGGACACATCAAGCGAAGCTGTAAAAATGAAAAAGCTATTGTTCACGGTCCAAAGAATAGACATGGCAAGCCATGTAAACTGCCAACTAAGGTAAATATTATTACATGCTACTTTCTTGTATATTATGTGATGATTTTTATTTCTTTTGTTTAGGTACCAACTTGCCCAATAGTTCCAAGAACGAAGCGGAAGACTCCTTCTCAAATTTCTAGTTAACAGCCTACACGGGTTGGTGAATCAAGTTCCACTTATCATGTTGTTTCTAGTGCTTTAGAACCATCAACCTCCACCTACCAAGCAAAAAAGGCTAAGCGTGAACGCCCACTGAAGTTAACTAAACTCGGAAACATACCTTACCCGTTGGCACTTTTTAAAGCCTCTTTATGGATCGAGTATTCGATGTATTTACTGGTCGAGTTTATGATCGAGGTGCAAAACCCTCACAGCCTACACAATGATTTATCACTATTGTTTTCTCGGTTATTCAATGTGTTTATGTTTTGTGTAGTGATTGAACCTTTAAAACTACATGATTCAATGTGTTTGTGTTTTGAACTTAAAAATACTATTGAATGTCATCCACTTCTATTGTGCTTTGAACTTAAAATACTATTGAATGTCACCTCCAATCGAACATGAATATTACTCAAGGACGATAGTACATTCCTACAATTCCCAACACAACTCTGAGCACGGTGGTACAGCCATGACATTTCTTGCCTTCATCAACGCAATGTGTTGCCACCCATGCGATTTCTCCAAATCATACCACCAGAAAAAATTACAAAACTCATAGCTTTGAGCAATTTTACGCCTTCTACAAGTGTAAAACCTTCGTCCGGGATAGTTATTAGTCCAAACTTTCAATATTTTTGCTGGTCGATTGCAATTACACAACACACCACTCCTACGTTTGTATTCTATCGTTGAAGAACTTCTACTATTAGACATCTTCACAAAAAATCGAATATTTCATCGTCAAATAAACACCATAAATATCCACTACACATACCCTAAATCGAAATATACATCATTTCGACAAACAGCATAAATTCATTCCCTAGACAAGCAAACCCTAAACCTGTAAACTCAAAAACCACCCTCCACAGTCGAGCCCCATAAAATCGCAAACAAATTCGGACCAAATACATCATTTTTAACTATTCTTACCTCGATCGACTTGTGATTGATCTCTCAACACTTGGTTGAATCATTAGCACAGGTTTCCCCACTCGGTTGATCTCGCCACACTCGGTTGAATCGGTAGCACAAGTTTTCTCAATTGATTCCCCCCCTTTCGATGAACCCTAATTTCACGATATGTTGAAGTGATTCTCGTGTTTTCGATGTCTAAATAAACCAACTCCCACGTGTTCACTTAAAATAAATGGGATTAAATCTATTTTAAAAATGGTTTATGTTATGTTACTTATATTTAACTGAGAGTAATCAGATGTAAATTTTATTATTAAAATATTAACTTTATATGTTTATTGTGTAAGTGGTAAAATAGATTTAAATGGATGTTAGTATCAAAGTTTTTATGCGATTTTGCCTATATCAGATTTTTCTTTGTTCATATCTTTATAGATGTTGAATTATTCACTTGTTTGTTGTTGTTTGTGTTTCTTGCAAAGGTATACCATGCAAACATGCGGTGTGTGTTCTTGATGACAATAATGACGATCCTGTGAAATATGCAACTACATATTACCATGTAAGTGTCATGAAAAATACATATGATGAGAGCATCAAACTTGTCAATGGTGATAAGTTGTTGTGGAAGAAAATAGACAAACCTGCCATTAGGATTTTTGAGTTTTGAAAACCACGTGGGAGACCAAAAATCTGGGATAGGAGGAAAGAAACATTCGAGGATTTGAAAAACAAAAAAAAGCCACACGTCATAGGAGAATTCCACATTGTAGTCGATGTGGTCAAGCTGGACACATCAAGCGGAGCTGTAAAAATGAAGAAACTATTGTTCACGGTCCAAAAAACAGACGTGGCAAGCCATGTAAACTGCCAACTGAGATAAATATTATTACATGCTTCTTTCTTGTATAGTCTGTGATGGTTTTGATTTTTTTTGTTTTGTCTACCAACTCACCCAACAGTTCCAAGAACGAAGCGGAAGACTCCTTCTCAAATTTCTAGTTAACAACTTACACGGGTTGGTGAATCAAGTTCCACTTATCCTGTTGTTTCTAATGATCTAGAACCGTCAACGTCCACCTACTAAGCAAAGAAGGATAAGTGTGGACGCCACTGAAGATAACTAAACCCAGAAATATACCTTACCCGTTGGTACTTTTTAGAGTCCCTTTACGGATCGAGTTTTCGATGTATTTCCTGGTCGATCTTATGATCGAGGTGCAAAACCATCAAAACCTCCACAATGACTTATCACTACAGTTTTCTCGGTTATTCAATGTGTTTATGTTTTATGTAGTGATTGAACCTTTAAAACTACAGGATTCAATGTGTTTGTGTTTTGAACTTAAAATACTACTAAATATCATCCCCAGTCGAACATGAATATTACTCAAGGATGATAGTACATTTCTATAATTCACAACACAACTCCGAGTACGGTGGTACAGTCATGACATCTCTTGCTTTCAACAACGCAATGTGCTGCCATCCATGCGGTTTCTCCAAATCATACCAACATAAAAAAATTGCAAAGCTCATAGCCTTGAGCAATTTTATGGCTTCTACAAGTGTAAAACCTTCGTCCGGGATAGTCATTAATCCAAGATTTCAATATTTTTTCTGGTCGATTGCAATTACACAACACACCACTCCTACTTTTGTATTCTATTGTTGAACAACTTCCAATATGAGAAATCTTCAAAAAAAAATCGAGTATTTCATTGTTAAATAAACACCATAAATATCCACTACACATATCCTAAATCGAAATATACACCATTTCGACAAACAACATCAATTCAATCCCTAGACAAGCAAACCCGAAACCCGTAAACTCAAAAACCACCCCCCCCCACAGTCGAGCCCCATAAAATCACAAGAAAATTCGGACCAAATAACATCGTTTTTAATCATTCTTATCTCGATCGACTTGTGATTGATCTCTCAACACTCATTGAATCATTAGCACAAGCTTCCCCACTCGGTTGATCTCTCCACATTCGGTTGAATCGTTCGCACAAATTTTTCCAATTGATTTTCCTCCTTTTCGATGTAATTTTACGATATGTTGAAGTGATTCTCGTGTTTTCGATGTCTAAATAAACTAATTTTCACATGTTCATTTAAAATAACGGGATTAAATATCTTTTAGCGGATGTTAAATTTTTTTAAAATATAATTTATGTTCTGTTACTTGTACTTAACGGAAAGTAACCGGATGTAAATTTTACTGTTAAAATATTAACTTTAAATATTTATTGTGTAAGTAGTAAAATAAGTTTAAATGGATGTCAATATCAAAGTTTTTATACGATTTTCCTCTATATCAGATTTTTTTTTTGCGGTCAATCTCTCAGATTCTAAAGTACCATGTTTTACAAATAAGTTTTGTCAATATGCTAATTTTGTAAATATCTGTTAAATTTAATGAGATTAGTTTTACTAATGTGATGTTGGCCAGTCTTTTTAGAAGTTAAGACATATCTACTGATATAAATGATAGCAGATCTAAGACATGTCTGATATTAAAATTCTTATAACAGACCCGATTTTAAAGGTGTTTAAAGGTGTGCCAGGTTGTGCAAATACACATGGTCCTAAATTCTATGCGACTCTGACATAACTTTTTGAAGACAAACAAAAAATTGGGAAAATCGATTATGTAAAGAAGCCCATATTATTTCTTCTTACTTTGAACTAAAATATTTTCCATACATTTTTGTCTCTTGTTTATTAAAAAATATAATTAAATTTTAAAGCGCTCATTCCTAGTGTATAGCGCATATACTATCATTATTCTGAATCGGACTTATGTAAATGTATCGATAATAATGTTAAATCTACCATTAAAATACTAAAAATTAATTGGAAGCTGTTATTATAATAGCCGACAAAGAATAAGATGAAAAAAGAGTAAAATATTTTAATATAATATTTTTTATAATTTTTGTTTTAAATCTAACATTCTAAATTTATAATTCTAAAAAATAATATAATTATTTTATAAAAAAATATTTATTTATTATAAATAATTATAAATAAATGAAAATATTATATTTTTATTCTTTTTTCAGTTTAAAATTTAAAATTTTCTTATTAGTAATAAATTTTACGATATTTTAATATTAAATTTGTATTAATTTGGAAACTTAAACTAATGATATTATATTTCGAATAAAAACTTAAAATAGTGATAATTTAGATAATTACTCTATGAAAAAGAAATTAATTAATTTTTGTAAAATAATATCCTAAAATAATACCATTTTAAATTTATTTTTTAAATTTAGCATATTTAAAATAAAATTCCTAAAATATCATAAATTATTATGTGAAAATAATTATTTACATCAAATAAATTATATATAAAAATAAAATATAATATTTGGGTTCAATATTTCCAATTTAGGGTTTAAATTTTTTTATTAGAATATTATTTTTAATTATTTTATTATTAAATTTATGCTATTTTTAAAAAATTAAATGATTAGTATTATATTTAGAATAAAAATTTAAAATAATGTTATTTTAAACAATTATAATTTTTGTATTTATCCTATATGAAGCTTTAAAATTCATGCTTGTCCCGTTTCCGGTCGAGATTTGATTGTGCCATATAGAAATGCAAAAAACATATGGATGAAAATTCAAAAAACGGATAAAACTATGTTCAATCTAAATTAATATTGAAAACATCAACTATGTAGAGAAGATTGATTTAAATGTTTTACACCTGACCCAAAATATTATGGGCCCAACTAAAACCCATAATTTATTTAGTTTCTATCAAAAATTCTACTAAATTAATTTATATTTTATCAATTTTTAAACTAACAATAGATATACGAAAATTATTCAAAACTACGAAAATAAATTCACCAATTGATAGTACGTGGATTGAATTATATGTCTTATATATTAGTCAAATTATAATAGTTTTTTTCGTTTGTTCGTTGTAGTCGGCTGCGGTTGTTGCTGCATTCAACATTATGGGTGCGAGTGCAATATATGTTGTTTGTTTATATGGCGCCGGTAGTTGCGATTGTGGTTGATCGTAGATTTTTAATCGTACCACTGTTTTAATCAGTAATAAAAAAATTATGACGCATGACGTAATGTTTAACCGTTGCATCTACCGCAGATAGTTGCGACAACTAAACGAACAATAATTTACTACAACTGCAGTTACAGAAAACTACGATTGACAAACAGAACATGACCAATCTAAATTTCTAATGTGCTATATTTTGGATATATTCGTATAATGTTGATGTCGGCACACATACATGATTATTGTTGTAGTGATTAATCCAAGCTGCATATATGATTTGATACATGAAAGAAAGAAGGACAAAGACCAATGATCCAAAGCTTTGGTTGGTGAAAAAAACTAAAGAGGAATTAAAGAAGTGGGCATATGATATATGGCCTACAAAATTCAAGGCAACGCTCACTGGAAATTTTACTTTAAAGTAAACATCGAATCACATGCTTCAAGCACTATATTCTAAATGCATCTTTTCTTTTCAGATTGTGTCCACTTATAATGCTTTTACTTTTTATGGTCCTAAAGTCTTAGAACTAGAAAAAGTACAACACCCACTTGATTTTTTTGGCCTTCGAGAAGTTTATGTATCAAACATACTTCACTTTGAATAAGCATCCAAATCAATCTGGATTGTTTCCATGTGTGGTTGACTTCCATAAGATAAGCTTTATAAAAACATTAATTGTGATTAACAGTGTGACTTATGAGGCTGTCAAGTAATCGATAAGATGAGTATAATGTCATCCCATGTTCATATGGGGTTGACATTGAAACAATTATTATTACGAAATATTGCACGCAGAGATTTTAGCCTTTATATGTGTGTGTGGGGTATATAATTCTGTTTTTGTTTATAAAATTAAAATCATATTTTCGGTTCATGAATAACAGTATTTATTTTCATTCTTATTTTTAGAATATTTATCATATATATGATTCTTGTTCGTTTGTGAACCGTATTTGACCCTATAGATGTGGTATATTGTTATTCGTTTATTTGTCACAACTATGTGTGGCTAATTAAAACGTCTAACCATTATGGTATGCGTCATAATTTTTTGACGTTGATTAAAATATCAGTGCTATTAAAAATTTACAATCAATCGCAAGCACCATCAGCAAACAAACAAACAATATATGTCGTAATTTCAACCGCAGTATTAACCATAACCGTATCACAACTCCCAATAGCTGACAAACGAACAATAACATACTACTCACTAATCCGATATTGTATCCCTCACATACTAAAAATGTATATATAAATTAAAAATGTTTTTAACAAAAATATTTACTCATCTAACATATCATTGAGGAGTATTATTATAATCTAATCTTATTTTTACGTATGATTTATAAAAATACTATAGTGAAATACCATAAAATATTTGAAACAAAGTTTAATTCACAATAATATTTTACCACATATGCCATTCACTAATCCAATATTATATCCTCACATAAAAAGTTTATATGTATATTAGCTAAAAACGTTTTCAACAAAAATAATATATTAAAATAATTATTCATCTAACATATTTGGAATATTACATATTTTAGCATTATTTCCCGTTGTGTATATGATTGATTTACTACTACGTCGGTCCATACATATATTTCAAAACAAATCATTAGTTTCTATTTTATTAGCTACACATATTCTAACTGCTATTTTTTGCTTACCATTTTCCTCATATTATTTTTTTTTTTAACTTCAAATTATTTTCTTCTCTAATGTTAAACATTTATTCAATCGATTTTTAAAATATATTCCTTGAAAATAATATAATAATCAATGTAATGAAGAAACTAGATTTTCCAAGTTCGGTTACATATAATTAATGTCAAAAGAAGAAAAAAAGTTACGTGTAAATTTGTAGTATATTCATGTCGGTTATATATGATCAAGTGTTTATGCTTATATGCTAAAAACAAGGCCAATTGATTAAAATAACACCATTTCAAGTTTTTGTTCCAAATATAGCACTAGTCATTTAAATTTTCAAAAATAACACAAATTTAATACTAAAATAATTGAAAACTTATTTCTAATGAAAAAAATTTAAACCCTAAATTAGAAAAAGTGAACCCAAACATTATGTTTTAATTTTATATATATTTTATTTAAGGTAAATATTTATTTTTACATAATAATTTATGCTATTTTGGGAGTTTTAGTTTTATTGTGCTAAATTTGGAAGATAAATTTAAAATAGTGCTATTTTAGGGTATTACTCTAAAACTAAAAAAAACATCTTCATTTTATAAGTAAACATATTTTTAAACATATATATTTTCTTTTCGGGCAAATGTCTAAAATAGCACCTTTCTAAGTTTTTGTTCCAAAAATAACATAATTAGTTTAAATTTCCAATAATAGCACAAATTTAAGATTAAAATGCATTAAAACTATATTTTAATAGAAAAAAATTAAACCCTAAATTAGAAATAATGAACCCAAATACAATACTTTAAGTTTATGTATAATTTATTTAGAATAAATAAGTATTTTCACATAAGTATTTGTGATATTTTTGGGAATTTAATTTTATGATACTAGATTTGGAAGAAATTTTTTAAAAGGTGTTATTTTAGGGTATTACTCTTTCTTTTCTTCTTAACCTTTTGTGACCAATTCTTGTTTCTCTTTTTTTTTGTCTTCATCATCTTATTTTTGTTATATGATTAACTTATCTCTAGATGAGTTTCCACATATACATAAACCAAATATCACTAAATTGTATTTAGAATGTAGCATATTTTCTACTCAATATAACACAAAAACACTGATTCATGACTCTATTCATATATAACAAAAATTATCTGTAGCATTTATCATAAACTATATGTATAATTATCTACATATACAAAATAATGAAAAGATGATTCTATTTATTTATTTTAGTTAGCAAACAAATATAATGTGTATATATATATATATCTCTTTTATAATTGAATAATACCCTAAAATAATACTTTTTAAAAATTTTTGTTCCAAATCTATCATTTTAAAATTAAAATTCCAAAAATAACACAATAAAAAATACTTATTTAATCTAAATAAATTATACATAATCTTAAAACATTATATTTAGGTTTATTTTCTAATTTAGAGTTTAATTTTTATATTAAAATAAAATTTTAATGTATTTTAATTTTATATTTGTGCTACTATTAAAAATTTAAACTAATGAATCTATTTTTTGAACAAAAATTTTAAAATATGATATTTTAGATAATTGATCTTTATAATTTACCAAAAAGATATATTTTCTGTAGTTTAATAATCTTATATTATTTTCCGTAATGTTATTATTAAAAAAAATTATTTACCATACACATAAAACCAGTTAAAATATTTATCAAATGTTTTAACACATGTCTAACAAAATAGTTTATAGAATTTCGCTTTGGTGCGAGTTACTGCTTAATTTTAGCCTATTTTGTTAATTAAATTTTAGATTACATATGATTTAACTTTATATTTTAGTTGTTAATTATTTTTAGTTAAATAGCTAGCTGTAGAGAAAAAGAAATTACTATTACAGATCAAATATAGTGATTCTTGTAGTTAAGTTTTAATCACGAATATGTAAGATTGTTTGAATGAATTTTATCGCTACAAATAGAGTTTTTATAAAAAAAAAGTTTCAAAATGATTGACAATTAATATACAAAGGATAATTCACTAAACATGCACAGTATGACGTAATAAGACCGAAAGATCACGCTTGGTGAAGTCAAAAGCATCCATAAAATACAAAATAGAACCACATGCGATGCATATAGAGACACCAAGATGCATGCATGGATGTTTGTACCCAAAAACTATAAAATCACGATATTGTTTAAATAATATTTTTCTGTTTTAACAATTATAATTTGCTTTTTATAAGTGTTGTTTTACGTTTTCAAAGTTTATACCACTCTTTTAATTTACAGCTATTAATAAGTGAGAACACATTAACACAATATATAAAAAAATAAAATATCTAAGAATAATATTTTAAAATAGAACTTTCTAAAAAAAATTTCTAAAAAAAATCTAATATTTTAAAATTAAAATTTCAAAAGTACATAAATAATTATATGAAAATACTAATTTATTATAAATAAATTATAGATAAACTTAAAACATTATATTTGGATTTATTTTTCAGTTTAAAATTTTTTTTCCTTCTTAGAAAAATGTTTTAGTCTATTTTAATACTATTATTGAATATTTAAACTTATAATGCTATTTTTTAAAACAAATTTTTTAAAATATGTCATTTTAAAGAATTTTCCAAATAAAAATTGAAAATTTTTTTTGTTACATGCGATTTTCAGTCATTTTAGAAAGAGTAATACCCAAAATAACACCTTTTAAAGTTTTTCTTCCAAATCTAGCATCATAAAATTAAATTCCCAAAAATAGCACAAAAACTTATGTGAAAATACTTATTTATTCTAAATAAATTATACATAAATTTAAAGTATTGTATTTGGGTTCATTATTTCCAATTTAGGGTTTAATTTTTTTCTATTAGAATATAGTTTTAATGCATTTTAATGTTAAATTTGTGCTATTATTGGAAAATTTAAACTAATGATGCTATTTTTGGAACAAAACTTAACAAAGTGCTATTTTAGACATTTGCCCTTTTAGAAATGGTCTTACCCATAATTTAACTTACCAAATAGTAAATTTATACGTTTAACTTTTACACATCAAAATAATTTTGTTTTGTAGACATACACCATATTCATTTATCTACAAAAAAAATATATAGTTACCGTAGATTGTTGTTTATTTATTTAGAATAATTTTTTATGATCAGTCTTCCAAGATAAACATTTTTTATTCATATTAATTGTTTTGACCGTTAACCAAAATACATAACGATTAAAAATTTGCGGTCAATTAGAACCGTTAATATATAAAAAATGAATAAAATCTATTGTATATGCCACTAAGAGCAAACAAATGAAAATAACCATAAAAGTAATTGATAAAATAATATTTTTAATTTTTTTGTTCAAATATAGAATTATTAATTTAAATTTTCAAAATTAACACAAATTTAATATTAAAATATTATAAAATTTTTTTTATAAATAAGTTTAAACTGTAAATTGGAAAAAAACCCAAATATATAATATTTTAATTATAATTGTAATTTATTTATGGTTATTATGTATTTTTAAAAATAATTTATGTTATTTTTAAAATTGAGTAATACCCTAAAATAGCACCTTTTAAAGTTTTTCTTCCAAATTTAGCATCATAAAATTAAATTCCCAAAAATAGCTCAAATACTTATGTGAAAATACTTATTTATTCTAAATAAATTATACATAAACTTAAAGTATTGTATTTGAGTTTATTATTTCTAATTTAGGGTTTAATTTTTTTCTATTAAAATATAGTTTTAATGTATTTTAATCTTAAATTTGTGCTATTATTAGAAATTTAAACTAATGATGCTATTTTTGAAACAAAAACTTAGAAATGTACTATTTTAGATATTTGTCTTTTAAAATTTTGAATTAAAAATATTAAATTTAAAAAAAATGTTATTTTACGATATTATTGTAACCATAATACTTTAAAATATATTTTTTCACGAAAACCGAGCAAGTAATAACTTTTACAATTGTTGGTTCTAGAAAAGTACTTTCACGAATTGAGAGAAATCAATTCGCGTGCTCATAATCCCTATCCAGCTGTTTTAAGGTTTGTTGGACATATTTACCCTTATAAAAGTCTACTTTATTTGCAAACAATGGAGGGGTAGTTTAGGTAGTACAATAAAAAGAATAAGAAGAAGAGACATGAGCTTTCGCTCACTTTCACCGCTTTATTTGGGATCCCACGTTGCCTCCATCAAATGGCTGAGCTTTGACTAGAAGACCAAAACACTTGAATACCACTCATAAATCATCGTCCACATGTCCATTTTAATCCACAAATTTTTATGCTACACCCTTAATTCAGGTTTTATCATATATCATTAATAAATAATACTTTCACTTTATTTTCTTCGAATAAATGTACTTTTATAGGAGTATGCACATGATTCTATAGTCAATGCAAAACACTACGTTCTATTTATGTTGCAAAAAAATACTAATTAAGATTAAATTACGCGAGGAAAAAACATTAGGCATCAAAGTTATTAAAATTAGAAAGAATAAAAAATACTTTATAACACTATTTTAAATTTATTTTTTCAAATTTAACATAATAAAATAAAATTTTAAAATAACACAAATTATTATATAAAAATAATTATTTCTTTTAAATAAATTATATATATAATTAAAACATATGTTTGAGTTCATTTTTTTTAATTTAAGATTTATTTTTATATTACAAAAAAGTTTTTAATTATTTTATTATTAAATTTATGCTATTTTTAAAAATTTAAATGATTAGTGATATATTTGGAACCAAAACTTGAAATAGAATTATTTTAGTCAATTGTTCTAAGAAATA
>JAENJI010000607.1:0-17146 GCA_018901935.1 Pugionium cornutum
ATATTGTGATTAAATTTTAGACCGAAATAGCTAAGACAAAGCCTCCAAGTAATCCAATCTATCCCAAACTACTCGACGCTATGCATTACGCTTTATTTGTAAATATTTGCTCCATAAACACCAATGATCATTTAAGAATGAGCATTTTAACTTGCTGATCAACTGGACATGTTCGCATTAAATCGTCTTTAACATTTGATTCAGAGCTAAAAATGACATGAATCCAACGCCCACGTTAATCTAGCTTAATTTTCAATATTCTGACAAAATTTGAGATTCGTGATGCCATGTATTATGTTTCATTTGTAAAACTTTTCACAATGAGCAGCAATGATCAGTTTAGAATGATCATTTTAAGTAGTTCGTCAACCTGACATATCCGGACTATATCGAGTTTAATATTTGATTTAAAGCTCAAAATGACACAAATGCAAAAGCCACGTTAATCTATCTCAAATTTCTAAATTTTAATTAAATTTAAGACCGAAATCGCTACGTCCAAGCCTCCAAGTAATCCAATCTATCCCAAACTGTTGAATGCCATGCATTATGCTTCTTTTGTAAACATTTGCTCAGTTTAGAATGATCGTTTTAACTACCTGATCAACTTGACATGTTTGGACTCAATCGTCTTTAATATTTTTTTTCAGAGCTCAAAATGACATGAATCCAGTGCCCAACTTAATCTAGCTCAATTTTCAATATTGTGACAACATTTCTGAATAGTCTAAAAAACCTACGACAAATCATCCAAGTAATCCAATGTTTCCCAAATTGCGTGATGTCATGCATTATGCTTCACTTATAAGCCTTTACTTGAGGAGCACCAATGATCAATTTAGAATTATCATTTTAAATGGCCAATCAACTTGACCTGTCCGCATAAATGGTCCAAAACTTTTTATTTTGATTTCAGAGTGACATGAATCCAACGGCCACGTTAAGCTAGATTAATATTATATGTTGTGACAAAATTTAACACCAAAATACCTATGACAAAGCCTCCAAATAATACAACTATCTGATAAACTCTACATGTCCTTACCAAATCGTTTTTAACATTTGATTTATAGCTCAAAACGACATGAGTCCAACGCCCAAATAGCTACGACAAAGCCCTAAGAAATCCAATCTATCCCAAACTGCTGGATAGCATGCATTATGTTTCATTTGTAAACCATTGCTCAATGAGCACCAATGATCAGTTTAGAATGATCATTTTAAGCTATAATTAAATCTAATCTATCCCAAAGTGCTGGATGCCAAGCATTATGCTTCATTTGTAAACCTTTTCTCAATGAGCACCAATGATCAGTTTAGAATGATCAATTTAACTAGTCGTTAAAACTTGACATGTCCTCAGGAAATTGTCCATTAGTTTTGATTTAGAGTTCAGAATGACATGAATCCAATGCTAACGTTAACCTAGCTCAATTTTCTATATTGTGATAAAATTTAAGACCGAAATAGCTATAACAAAGCCGTCAAGTAATCTTATCTATCCCAAATTGCGTGATGCCACGCATTATACTTCATTTGTAAACCTTTTGTCAATGAGCATCAATGATTAATATAGAATGATGATTTTAACTGGCCGATGAACTTGAAATGTCCGTAGTGAATAGTCCGTAACTTTTGAATTAGAGTTCAGAATGACACGAATCCAACGGCCACGATAAGCTAGCTCAATATTCTATATTTTGACAATATTTAAGACAAACATAGCTACGACAAAGCCTTCACGAAATTCAATCGATCCCAAACTGTGTGATCCCATGCATTATGCTTCATTTTTAAACGTTTGCTCAATAAACACCAATGACCAATTTAGAATGATTATTTTAAGAAGCTAATCAACTCTAGATGTCCGTACCAAATCATCTTTAACATTTAATATATAGCTCTAAATGACATTAATACAACGACCACGTTGATCTAGCTCAAGTTTCAATATTATGACAACATTTGAGACCAAAATAGCAACGACAAAGCCTCTAAAAATCCAATCTATCTTAAACTGTTGAATGCCATGCATTATGCTTCATGTGTAAACCTTTGCTCAATGCGCACTAATGATCAGTTTAGAATGATCATTTTAACTGGCTGATCAACTTGACATTTCCCCACTAAATCGTCCGTAACTTTTGATTTATAGTTCATAATGGCATAAATCCAACGCCTAGGTTAAGCTAGCTTAATTTTCTATATTGTGATTAAATTTAAGAAAAAAATAGCTACGAAAAAACCTAAAAAGTAATCCAATCTATTCCAAACTGCGTGATGCCATGCATTATGTTTCATTTGTAAACCTTTGCTCAATGAGCACCAATGATCAATTAAGAATGATCATTTTAACTAGCTGATCAACTTTAAATGTCCGCACTAAATCGTATTTACCATTTGATTTAGAGCTCAAAATGACTTGAATCCAACGCCAAACTCAATTTTCAATATTATTACCATATTTGAGACTGAAAGGGCTACGACAAAGCCTCCAAGTAATCCAATGTATCCCAAACTGTGTGATGCCATGCATTATGCTTCATTTATAAGTCTTTACTCAAGGAACGTCAATGATCAGTTTAAAATAATAATTTTAACTGGTCGATAAACTTGACATGTCCGCACTAAATTGTCAGTAACTTTTGATTTAGAGTTTAGAATGGTACGAATCCAACGCCCACATTAAGCTAGCTCAATAATCTACATTTTTAACAAAATTAAAGACCGAAATACCTACGAAAAAGTGCCAAGTAATCCAATCCATCACCAACTGCGTGATGCCATGCATTATGCTTCATTTTTAAACCTTTGCTCAATCAGCACCAATGATCATCTTAACTAGTTGATCAACTTGACATGTCCACACTAAATCGTCTTTAACATTTGATTTAAAGAACAAAATGACATGAATCCAATGCCCATGTTAATCTACCTCAATGTTGTTACAACATTTGAGATTGAAAGAGTTATGACAAAGCCTCCATGAAATCCAATGTATCCTAAAGTGTGTGATGCCATGTATAATGCTTCATTTCTAAGCCTTTACTCAAGGAACACCAATGATCAGTTTAGAATGATCATTTTAACTCGCCGATAAACTTGACATGTCCGCATTAAATAGTCCGTAACTTTTGAGTTAGAGTTCAGAATGACACGAATCCAATTCCCACGTTAAGGTAGCTCAATATTCTACATTGTGACAAAATTAAAAATCAAAATACCCAAGACAAAGTGCCAAGTAATCCGATTCATCCCAAACGGGGTGACGCCATGCATTATGTTTCATTTGTAAACCCTTGCTCAATGAGCAGCAATGATCAGTTTAGAATGATCATTTTAACTAGCGGATCAACTTGACATGTCCGCACTAAATCACCTTTAACATTTGATTTAGAGCTCAAAATGACATGAATCCAACGCCCATGTTAATCTAACTCAATTTTAAATATTGTTACAACATTTGAGATTGAAAGAGCTACGACAAAGCCTCCAACTACTGCTATGTATCCCAAACTGTGTGATGCCATGCATTATGCCTCATTTATAAGCCTTAACTGAAGGAACACCAATAATCAGTTTAGAATCATCATTTTTCACTGGCCGATGAACTTGACATGTCTTCACTGAATCGTCCGTAACTTTTGATTTAGAATTCGGTCCAAAATGAGCATTTTAACAAGCTGATCAACTTAAAATGTCAGCACTAAATCATCTTTAACATTCGATTTACTTTTCGGCACCAACTGGTAGATGAACTTAAAATGTCCGCACCAATTGGTCGAATAACTTGACATGTCCTCACTAAGTAATCCAATATATCCTAAACTGCGTGATGCCATGCACTATACTTCATTTGTAAACCTTTGCTCAATGACCACCAATGATCTATTTAAAATGACCATTTAACTAGCTGATCAACTTCACATGTCCGCACTAAATCATCTTTAACATTTAGAATGATCATTTTAACTGGCCGATGAACTTGACATGCCCACACTAAATCGTCCGTAACTTTTGATTTAGACTTCAAAATGACACGAATCCAATGCCCACGTTAAGCTAGCTCAATATTCTACATTGTTACAAAATTAAAGACCAAAATAGCTACGACAATGCATCCAAATAATCCAATCTATCCTGGACTGCGTGATGTCATGCATTATGATTGATTCGTAACCCCTTGCTCAATGAGCAGAAATGATCAGTTTAGAATGATTGTTTTAACTAGCTGATCAACTTGACATGTTCGTACAAAATCGTCTTTAACATTTGGTTTAGAGCTGAAAATGACATGAATCCAACGCCCATGCTAATCTAGCTCAATTTTCAATATTGTGACAACATTTGAGACCGAAGGAGTTATGAACAAGCCTCCAAGTAATCCAAGCTATCCCTAACTGTGTGATGTCATGCATTATGTTTCATTTATAAGCCTATATTGAAGGAGCACTAATGATCAGTTTAGAATTATCATTTTAACTGGCCGATAACCTTGACATGTCCCTACTAAATCGTTTGTAACTATTGATTTAGAGTTCAAAATGACACGAATCCAACGTCCACATTAAGCTAGGTCAATTTTCTGTATTGTGATTAAATTTAAGAACGAAATAGGTACGACAAAACCTCCAAGTAATCCAATATACC
The DNA here is from genome assembly GCA_018901935.1 of Pugionium cornutum. NCBI lineage: Eukaryota > Viridiplantae > Streptophyta > Magnoliopsida > Brassicales > Brassicaceae > Pugionium > Pugionium cornutum. The sequence goes on from JAENJI010000607.1 coordinate 4,651, forward strand.
CCAAACTATGTGATGCCATGCATTATGCTTCATTTGTAAACCTATGATTAATGGGCATAAATGATCAATTTAAAATGATCATTTTAACTAGCTCATCAACTTGACATGTTCACACTAAATCGTCGTTATCATTTGATTTAGAGCTCAAAATGACATGAATCCAACGCCCATGTTAATATAGCTCAATTTTCAATATTGTTACAACATTTGACATTGAAAGAGATACGACAGAGCCTCTAAGTAATCCAATATATCCCAAACTATGTGATGCAATGCATTATGCTTCATTTATAAGCCTTTACTCATGGAACACCAATGATCAGTATAGAATGATCATTTTAAGTTGCCGATGAACTTGACATATCCGCACTAAATTGTCAGTAACTGTTGATTTAGAGTTCAGAATGACACGAGTGCAACACCCATGTTAAGCTAGCTCAATATTCTACATTGTGACAAAATTAAAGACCGAAATAGCTATGATAAAGCATCTAAGTAATCCAATCTATCCCAAGCTGTATAATGCCATGCATTATGCTTCATTTGTAAACGTTTGCTCAATAACCAGCAATGATAAGTTTAGAATGACCATTTTAACTAGCTGATCAACTTGACATGTCCACATTAAATCGTATTTAATATTTGATTTAGAGCTCAAAATAAGATAAATCCAATGCACACCTTAATCTAGCTCAATTTTCAATATTGTGACAACATTTCAGTATAGTCTCAAAATGCTATGACATAGCCTCCATGTAATCCAACGTATGCCAAACTGTTAGATGCCATGCATTATGCTTCAATTATAAGCCTTTACTCAAGGAGCACCGGTGATAAATTTAGAATGATCATTTTAACAGGCCGATCAACTTGCTATGTCCGCACTAAATTGTTCGCAACTTTTGATTTAGAATTCAGAATGAGAAGAATCCAACACCCACTTTAAGCTAGGTCAATATTCTATATTGTGACAAATTTTACGACTGAAATAGCTACGACAAAGTCTCCAAGTAATCCAATCTATCAAAAACTGTGTGATGTCATGCATTATGCTTTATATGTAAACCTTTGCTCAATGAGCACCAATAATCATTTTAGAATGATCATTTTAACTACCTGATCAACTTGACATTTCTGGACTAAATTGTCTTTAATATTTGATGTAGATCTCAAAATGAGATGAATCCAACGCCCACCATAATCTAGTTCAATTATTAATATTGTGACAACATTTCAGAATAGTCTCAAAAAGCTACGTCAAAGCCTCCACGTAATCCAATGTATCCCAAAATGCTAGATGCCATGCATTATGCTGCATTTATAAGCCTTTACTCAAGGAGCACCAATGATCAGTTTAGAATGATCATTTTAACTGGCTGATTAACTTGGTATGTCCCCACTAAATGGTTTGTAACTTTTGATTTATACATAGAATGACAAGAATCCAATGTTCACTTTAAGCTAGCTCAATATTCTATAGTGTGACAAAATTTAATAGCTACGAAAAAATATCCAAGTAATCCAATCTATCACAAAGTGTGTGATGCCATGCATTATGCTTCATTTGTAAACTTTTGCTCAATGAGCACCAATGATCATTTTAGAATGATCATTTTAATTAGTTGATAAATATTACATGTCCGGACTAAATCATCTTTTATATTTGATTTAGAGCTCAAAATGACATGAATCCAACCCCCACCTTAATCTAGTTCAAATTTCAGAATAGTCTTAAAAAGTCTCGAAAAGCTACGACAAAGCTACGACGAAGCCTCCAAATAATCCAATGTATCCCAAACTACATGATGACATGCATTATGCTTCATTTATAATTCTTTACTTAAGAAGCGCCAATGATCAGTTTAGAATGATCATTTTAACTAGATGATCAACTTGACATGTCCGCACTGAATCATATGAAACTTTTGTTTTAGAGTTCAGAATGACACGAATCCAACACCCACATTAATCTAGCTATTTTTACTATATTGTGATTAACTTTAAGACCGAAATAGCTAAGAAAAAGCCACCAAGTAATCCAATCTATCCAAAACTACGTGAAGTCGTGCATTATGCTTCATAAGTAAACCTTAGCTCAATGAACCTAATGATTTGTTTAGAATGATCACTTTAACTAGCAGATCAAGTTGACATGACCGTACTAAATTGTCTTTAACAATTGATATAGAGCTCAAAATGAAATGAATCTAACGGCCACGGTAATCAAGTTCAATTTTCTATATTGTGACAACATTTGAGACCAAAAGAGCTAGGGCAAAGAATCCAAGTTATAGAATGTATCCCAAACTGCGTGATGCCATACATTATGCTTCATTTATAAGGCTTTACTCAATGAGCACCAATGATCAGTTTAGAATGATTATTTTAACTGGCCGATCATCTTGACATGTCCTCACTCAATTTTCCTTAACTTTTGATTTAGCGTTCAAAATGACACGAATTCGATTCCCACGTTAAGCTAACTCAATATTCTATATTTTGACAATATTTAACACAAAAATAGTTATGAAAAAGCCTCCAAGTAATCCAATCTATCAAAAAAATGCGTGATGTCATGCATTATGTTTCATTTGTAAAGATTTGCTCAACGAGCACCCTTGATCAGTTTAGAATGATCATTTTAACTAGCTGATCTACTTGAAATGACCGGATTAAATAATTTTTAATATTTGATTTAAAGGTCAAAATTAGATGAATCCAACGCCCACCTTAATCTAGCTCAATTTTTAATATTGTGACAACATTTAAGAATAATCTCAAAAAGCTATGACAAAGCCTCCAAATAATCCACTGTATCCCAAACTAATAGATGTCATGCATTATGCTTCATTTAGAATGATCATTTTAACTAGCCAAACAACTTGGTTTGTCCGCACAAAATTGTTAGTAACTTTTGATTTATACTTCAGAATGACAAGAATCCAACGCCAACTTTAAGCTACCTCAATATTTCTATATTGTGATAAAATTTAAAACCGAAATAGCTACGACAAAGTCTCCAAGTAAACCAATCTACAGCAAACTGCATGATGCCATGCATTGTGCTTCATTTCTAAACCTTTGCTTTAAGAGCACCAGTGATCAGTTTAGAATGATCAATTTTACTGGCCAATCAACTTGGCATCTCCGCACCAAATCATCTATAACTTTTGATTTAGAGTTCAGAATAACACGAATCCAACACCCACATTAAGCTGGCATAGTTTTCTATATTGTGATTAAATTTATGACCGAAATAGCTAGGACAAAGCCTCAAAGTAATCCAATTTATCCAAAACTGTATGATGCCGTGCATTACGTTTCATTTGTAAACTTTTGCTCAATGAGCAGCAATGATGAGTTTAGAATGATGATTTTTACTAGCTGATCTACTTGACATGTCCACACTAAATTGTTTTGAACAATTGATTTAGAGCTCAAAATGACATGAATTCAATGCCCACATTAATCTAGCTCAATTTTCAATATTGTGACAACATTTGAGACTGAAAGAGCTATGACAAAGCATTTAAGTAATCCAATGTATCTCAAAATGTGTTATGCCATACATTATGCTTAATTTATAAACATTTACTCAAGGATACCAATGATCAGTTTAGAATTATCATTTTAATTGTCCAATCAACTTTACATGTCCGCACTAAATCTAACAAAAGTTTTGATTTAGAGTTCAGAATGACATGAATCAAACGCCCATGTTAAGCTAGCTAAATTGACAATATTGTGATTAAGTTTAAGACCAAAGTAGCTAAGAAAAAGCCTCCAAGTAATCCAAAATATCCCAAACTACGTGATGCCATGCATTATTCTTCATTTGTAAACCTTTGCTCAGTAAGCACCAATGATCAGCTTAGAATGATCACTTTAACTAGCTTATCAACTTAACATTTGATTTAGAGCTCAAAATGACATGAATCCAATGGCCACGTTAATCAAGCTCAGTTGTCTATATTGTGACAACATTTGAGACAGAAAGAGCTAGGACAAAACCTCCAAGTTATCAAATATATCCAAACTGCGTAATTCCATGCATTATACTTCATTTATAACACTTTACTCAAGAGCATCAATGATCAGTTTAGAAGGATCGTTTTAAATGGCCGATCAACTTGACATGTCTTCACTAAATCATCTGTAATTTTTGATTTAGAGTCCAGAATGATACGAATCCAACGCCCATTTTAAGCTAGCTCAATATTCTATATTTTGACAAAATTTAAGACTGAAATAGCTAAGAAATTTTTTACAAGTAATCCAATCTATCAAAAACTGCGGGATGTCATGCATTATGCTTCATTTGTAAACCTTTGCTCAATGAGCACCAATTATTAGTTTAGAATGATCATTTCAACTAGCTGATCAACTTAACATGTACGGTCTAAATCCTCTATAATATTTGAGTTAGAGCTCAAAATAAGAAGAATACAATGCCCACCTTAATCTAGCTCAATTTTTAATATTGTCACAACATTTCAGATTAATCTTAGCAAGCTACAAAAAAGCCTCCAAGTAATCCGATGTATCCGAAACTGCGAGATGCCATGCATTATGCCCCATTTATAAGCCTTTACTCAAGGAGCACCAATGATCAGTTTTGAGTGATCATTTTAACTGGTCGATCAACTTGGTATGTCTGCACTAAATTGCTTGAGCTTTATATTTAGACTTCAGAATGAAAAGAATCAACCGCCCATTTTAAGCTAGTTGTAGATTATCTATTGTGACAACATTTGAGACTGAAAGTGCTAAGAAAAAGCCTCCAAGAAATCCAATATATCCCAAATAGCGTGATGCCATGCATTATGATTCATTTATAATCCTTTATTCAAGGAGCGCCAATGATCAGTTTATAATTATCATTTAACTAGCCAATCAACTTGACATGTCTGTACTAAATCGTGGTAAACTTCTGATTTAAAGTTCAGAATGACACGAATCCAACGCCCATGTTAAGCTAGGTAAATTTACTATATTGTGATTAAGTTTAAAACCGAAATAGCTAAGACAATGCCTCCAAGTAATGCAATAAATCCCAAACTCCTTAACTTTTGATTTAGAGTACAGACTGACACGAATCCAACACCCACATTAAGCTAGCTGAATATTCTATAGTGTGACAAAATTTGAGACCAAAATAGCTAAGAAAACTTCCAAGTAATCCAATCTATCTCAAACTACGTAATGCCATGCATTATGCTTCATTTATAAATCGTTTCTCAATAAGCACCAATGATTAGTTTAGAATGATCATTTTAACTTGCTGATCAACTTGACATGTCCGCACTAAGTCTTCTTTACTTTTGATTTAGAGCTCAAAATGACATGAATCCGATGGCTACATTAATCTAGCTCAATTTTCAATATTGTGACAACATTTGAGACTAAAAGAGCCATGAAAAACCCTCCAAGTAATCCAATGTATCCCAAACTGTGTAATGACATGCATTATGCTTCATTTATAAGCCTTTACTCAAGGAGCACCAATGATCAGTTTAGAATTATCAATTCAACTGACCGATCAACTTAACATATCCGCACCAAATCGTCTTTAACTTTTCAGTTAGAGCTCAAAATAACATGAGTCCAACACCCACATTAAGCTAGCTCAATTTTCCATATTGTGACAACATTTGAGATTGAAAGAACTACAAAAAAGCATCCAAGTAATCCAATGTATCCCAAACTGCGTGATGCCATGCATTATGCTTTATTAATAAACCTTTACTCAAAGAGCGCCAATTATCAGTTTAGAATGATCTTTTTAACTAGCTGATCAACTTGACATGTCCCCACTAAATCACCTTTAACATTTGATTTAGAGCTCAAAATGAAATGAATCAAATGCCCACGTTAATCTAGCTCAATGTTCAATATCGTGACTACATTTGAGACTAATAGAGCTAAGACAAAGCCCCCAAGTAATCAAATGTATCCCAAACTGCGGGATGCCATGCATTTACTCAAGGAGCACAAATGTCAGTTTAGAATGATCATTTTAACCTGCCAATCAACTTGACATGTCCGCATTAAATCGTTCATAACTTTTGATTTTGAGTTCAGAATGACTTGAATCTAATGCCCACGTTAAGCTAGGTGAATATTCTATATTCTGACAATTAGACCAAAATAGCTAGGACAAGTCCTCCAAGTAATCCAATCAATCCTAAACTGCGTGATGCCATGCATTATGCTTCATTTGAAACCTTTGTTCAATGAGCAGCAATGATGAGTTATAATGATCATTTTAACTAGCTTATCAACTTGACATGTCCACAATCAATCGCTTTTAACATTTTATTTAGAGCTCAAAACTACATGAATTCAATGCCTACATTAATATAACTCAATTTTCAACATTGTGACAACATTGGAGACTAAACGAGCCATGAAAAAGCCTCCAAGTAATCCAATGTATCCCAAACGGCGTGATGACATGTATTATGCTTCATTTATAAGCCTTTAATCAAAGAGGACAAGTCATCAGTTTAAAATTATCAATTTAACCGGCCGATCAACATAACATATCCGCACCAAATCCTCTTTAACTTTTGAGTTAGAGCTCAAAATAACATGAGTCAACCACCCACATTAAGCTAGCTCAATTTTCCATATTGTGACAACATTTGAGATTGAAAAAACTACAAAAAAGCCTCCAAGTAATCCCATGTATCCTAAACTGCGTGATGACATGCATTATGCTTCATTATAAGCCTTTCTCAAGGAGGACCAATGATAAGTTTAGAATTATCATTTTAAGTGGCCGATCAACTTGACATGTTCGCACTGTATCATCCATAACGTTTTATTTATAGTTCAGAAAGACACAAATCCAATGCTCACGTTAAACTAGCTTAGTTTTCTATATTGTCACAAAATGTAAGACCAAAATAGCTATGGCAAAGCCTCCAAGTAATCCAATCTATCCTAAACTGAGTGATGCCATGCATTATGGTTCCTTTGTAAACCTTTGCTCCATGAGCATCAATTGTCAATTTGGAGTGAAAAATTTAACTAGCCAATAAAATTGAAATGTCCGCAATAAACCATCCAAAACTTTTGATTTAGAGTTCAGAATTACATGAATACAATGAACACATTAAGATAACTCAAAATTCTATATTCTGATAATATTTAAGATTGAAAAAGCAATGACAAAGCCTCCAAGCACTACAAGCAAACATTAACATTTCTGACGGCATTTCCGACGGAAATAAAACCATCGGATTTTTCCAACAATTTTGTGACGGATTCTCGACGGATTACCAAGGGAACTACCACCGTCGGGAATCCATTGGTAATTTCCGACGCTAGCACAACCGTCGGGAAATCCATGGTAATACCCGACAGTATACCATCGACTTTCCAACGAAAGCGTAATCATTGGGATATGCTCTTGAAACAAATTCTAATCTCTCGATAATTTTCCACAACTTCCCGACGGCATGTGTGTTTTCACAGTCCATTGGGAATCCATTGGCAACCTTTGTCGGAACGCCGTCGGAAATATCCGACCATTGTTGGGGTCCGTCGGAAATCCGTCGGAATTATAAGAATAATCGATTAAAATTTTGTGCTTATCTATCGGTGGTTGGAAACCATCGGAAATCCATTGGGAGGTGAAGAAAAAATCTATTCAAAATATTTGATTATCTGGTTGTTGTTGGAAACCGTCGGCAATCCATCGGAAATAATAATATTCTTAAGAATAATCTATTTAAAATTCGTATTTTATCGGTTAAAAATTCTTAATGATCTGTTAAAAAATCGTGGTCATATCTAATTTTCACTATAAATAAGATATGGGCTTTCAGAATTCCAACAGAACAAAAAATTTAAGAAAATGTGTTCTTCGGGTTCTTATGAGTATTTTCGATCGTGGATGGATAAAACTCCATATAATTCAACAACGGGGGAATTGACTGATGAATTTGCGCAAGGTGTTGAAAAGTTCATGGCATTTGCATCAAAGAATAGCATGTCATCGGAATACGGTAAAATGTATTATCCATGTATTAATTGTCAAAATCATAGATTAATATCTGTTAGAGAAGTACGTAATCATTTGTATAGGAATGGATTTATGCTGGGTTACAAAATTTGGTATTCACATGGAGAAACTGATGCAACGATGCAATATTATGGTAGTACTTCAAAAAGGATAGATAGTACTAATGTTAGGGTAGAGGAACCGGCATCAGAAGTTAATATAAATGGAGGTACTATTCAGATGGTGAATGATGCATTTCGTGAACAAAGAGCATCGTACATTGAAGATATTAGCATAATAGATGAATCTAATTTGGAAGCCCGGAAATTTTTTGATATGTTAGATGCATCCAAGCAGCCTTTGTATAAAGGATGTAGAGATGGATTATTGCCTTTATCTGCTGCAAGCAAGTTGATGACGATAAAGACGGATTTCAACTTGGCTAAAGATTGCGTGAATGCGATAGCTGATTTTGTTAGAGATATATTACCTGAAGATAATATTGCACCTGCTTCATATTACGAGGTTCAAAAACATGTAGCTGGTCTTGGATTGTCATATCAGATGATCGATGTATGTATTGACAACTGCATGATCTATTGGAGAAATGATGAAAACCGCATGAGGTGCCGATTTTGTCACAAACCTCGATTTCAAGAAACAAGCGGCAGAGTACCTATTCCGCATAAACGGATGTGGTATTTGCCATTAACAGAGAGGTTAAAGAGGTTATATTAATCTGAACACACGGCAAAACCTATGAGATGGCATGCAGAACATAATTCGAATGGAGAAATTGTGCATCCCTCGGATGCAAAAGCATGGAAACATTTTCAACAGGTTTATCCTAGTTTTGCATATGAGCCTAGAAACTATACCTCGGGTTATGTACAGATGGATTCAACCCTTTTGGGAAGCATGGGAGGCAATACTCGTTGTGGCCAGTTATCGTTATACCTTATAATTTGCCTCCTATGAAACGAGAATTTTTGTTTCTAACAATTCTCGGCCCCAGCCCAGAGCATCCTAAGCGATCGCTTGATATTTTCTTGCAGCCACTAATTCAAGAGTTAAAAATATTGTGGGAATATGGTGTCGAAGCATTCGATGTTTCCAACCAACAGAACTTTTTAATGCGAGCAGTACTTATGTGGACGACAAGTGATTTTCCAGCATATGGTATGTTATCAGGATGGTCGACGCATGGAAGATTAACATGTCCATATTTTCAAGATAAGACTGATGCGTTCCAACTGTAACACGGACGAAAGACTTGTTGGTTCGATTGTCATCGTCGATTTCTAGCACAAGATCATCTATACCGCCGGAGCACGACATTGTTTAGGAAAAACAAAAAAAAGTTTGATGCTCCACCTCCTATTCTTGATGGGAATTATATGATAACTCAACTTAGAGATTTTGGTGCTGAGACAATGGCTTCATGTGAAGGTAACAAACATTACCCTGTTGATGGTTGTGGCGAATACCATAATTGGCACAAGAAGAGCATTTTTTGGGATTTACTATATTGGAAAGACCATTTGTTGCGTCATAATCAAGATGTTATGCACATTGAGAAGAATTTTTTTGACAACATAATGAATACCGTTCTAAATGTGCAAGGAAAAACAAAAGATAATTTGAAAACTAGATTGGATTTGCTGGATATTTGTTTCCTGAAGGAACTATATGTAATGTAAAATGGAAAATCATTGTCTCCCGCATTCCGGTTGGATGTGCATGCAAAAGATGAATTCTTTGACTGGATTAAGAATAATATCAAATTTCCAGATGGATACGCATCTAATCTTCGTAAAGTCGATACGATTGAAAGTATATTTTTAGGGATGAAAAGTCATGATTCTCATTTTGTCATGCAAAGACTATTCCCATTTGCCTTTAGCAATATGCTGCCTAAAAATATCCACGGAGCAATTGCAGGTACATTTACATTATTTTATATATAAATAATCATAATTTCATATAATATATGATATTAAAATATTTTTTATGTAGGGATTGGTGTTTTTTTCCTAGATTTATGTACAAGATCACTTACTGCAACCGATATCCAAAATTTGGTGGAAAAAAATACCGGTTCTCATTTGTAACCTGGAAAAAATATTTTCACCAGCATTTTTTCATGTTATGGAGCATCTTCCTATTCACCTCCCTAGAGAAACAGTGCTTGGAGGACCTGTTCAATACCGATGGATGTATCCTTTTGAGAGATATATGTTCCACCTAAAGAAAAAAGTTAAAAATCTTGCCAGAGTTGAACGTTCAATTGTCGCACAAAGTATTAATGAAGAAATATCTAACTTCGCCAGCTACTATTTTCCATCGCAAGACAAAACAAAAAATAGACGACCTGCACGACATGATGATGGAGGAGAAAAACCAAGCTATCCAGTGTATGTGCAAGAAATATTTGCACACATTGACGTTTAAGTGGAAAAGGGAAGACGCGACGCCCATCAGAGGAGAAACACATTCAATTGCATATATATATATTTTGACAAATTGCGATGACGTTTTGGAATATGAAAGGTACATTCAATTAAATTTTGTTTTTAGTTGTTATTATAATTTATTGTTAATTATTTTTTCATAATTAACATGATATACATGGAACAAATACGTGTTCATTATTCAGATTACAGCGAAAATGAGTTGGTCGAACTTAAAAAAGCGAATTTGCAAGATGGTTGCATTTTTATGTTAGTGTTACTACAATTATATAATTTTAGTAATAGTTATATATATATATATATTTATAATTGACTACATTCAATTATTTTGTAGGTTGTAGGTTACTACAAGTCCTTCTAGGGGGATAACATTTCCCACGTGGTTAGTTGAGTTGGTGAGTGGTCCTACATTTACTACAAAATTTTATCCAATGTACTGCACTTGTGGATATGTTTTTAAGAGTCATCGCGAAGGAAACTTACAAACAACTTGTAATTATGGTGTATCATCTCAATCGGGAGAAATTGTATACAACGGTGTTGTTCGTGAAATATTAGAAGTTCACTATCCTGGATTAATTGATTTGAGGTGTATTGTGTTCTATTGTGACTGGTATGACCCTGTCATGAATCAACATGAAGACGAATTCGGTGTTACATCTGTGCACTCTCGTAAGCGACATCGAAAATATGATCCTTTTATACTTGCATCACAAGCGGATCAGGTTTGTTATATTCGATATCCTCGTATGAGAAATAAGCAAGATCCTTGGATTAAAGTGACCTCAATACATCCTAGAGGAATGGTATGTGGTATTACCGAACAAGACCGTATACAACAAAACACAATTGGTAACTTAGGTTTCATAGAAACTTCTCTTGAAGTGAACTTTGTCGTTGATGACAATACGAACGAAGATTACAACATGTTTCAAGATTCAGAAGAAGAGATTGGCGAGCTTGACGAGCAAAATTCAGCTAATTCAGAATATTCATCACATTCAGATTAAATTTGTAATAATAATGTTTTATTTTTTTCCATTCATTAATTATATATAAATTATATTTTTACTTATAATATTTCATTTTACATTATTATAACTATAATAAATTATATTAAACTGAAAAATATTGAAAATAAATATGTATGATTTTATTTTAAAATTTATGTGCAGAAACATTTCACAATCTTTTATAATTAAAAGTGCTTTTTTAATAAATTTATGTATATAATATTTAACTTTTTTAATTTAATATTGTTTTGAAATATTGATTAACATTACTGACGGTTTTCCGACGGCATTATTGAATCCGTCGGAAAGCCGTCGGAAGCCCATCAAATAAATAATTGCAACTTGGGTGTATATTTGTCGATCACGCATGTGATTTAGGCCTTCCGACGGATTTCCAACGAACCATCGACGGATAGCCGACGGATTCCCGACGGCTATATGCGGGAAACGTAATTCCCAAGACGGGCTTTCGCGAAAATATTTATTTCATTTCTGACGGATTCCCGATGGAAATTTCCGTCGGAAATGTTTAATATAACATACGGCCGTTTCTTCTCTTTTTCTCTCGCGCTTTTCTCTGCAACCTATATAGTCTTTTCGCCTCCCTGCCGTTCTCGCCAGAAAATTCGCTCCCATCGCCGGAATTCAACCGTAAATCATGTAAGTTTTCGTTTGTAAGTGAAAAATTTGCATCAAAAGCGGCGTGAGTGATTGATTTTTAATTAAAATCATGAAAAATTTGAATCAAATTTGCGGTTAACTCTCATTTTACCTTAGGCCTTGTGGTTTTAAATAGAATTGTTAGTGAACACAGAACAATGAGTTTGAAATATTTTTAGCTAATTTTTATTATAAAAGTTTCTTGTTCTCCGAGACCTTGATATCTGTGAACAATCTTGGTTAGACAGCTTGAAATACACATTTTTTTGTCAGCTTGTTCAACCTATAACCCCTCTAAGAACGTGCTGACTGAATCTGGTTGATGCATTTAATGGTCCAACTGC